>VUYV01000135.1:684802-709321 GCA_008711295.1 Anarhynchus alexandrinus
AAAAAAAAAAAAAAAAGCAATACATAGGTGTTTCTTGACCTGAAAAATTATGCCATTCTTCAGTATTCCCTGGTCAATGCCTTTTTAACATTTTGGGTCCTCTCTCCCAGGTTATTTGTCTAGGCTTATTTTTCTTTTGCTCTTTACATGGAAATCTAATCTGTGGTCCTAAATTCCCCAACAGGTTTTTCATCAATTTATCCTGACAAAATAGTCAGAAAACTCTTAAACCAAAAACATGTTTCTTAGTGTTCCCTGTAGTTTTAAAGTTATTTCCACTTTAAATATGTATGGACTTTGGCTGTTTAAACCTGCTGTAGTGATTATCATATGGTTTTAAAATGAACTGCTATATATATTTTATCCAAAGAATAACATTTGCAAAATTATAAAGAATTGGCAGGCTCACATTTGTCTGCTTTTACATTATCTATCAAAACCAGAACAGGAAATGCAGAACATTTATGCATAAAAAAGCATACAGATATTTGTAGAAAATCTGAAAAAAATATAAGACGTATTTGTTTTACTTAAAGGCCAAGTCAGGGTTTCTTAATTTGTACAGATACAACTTCTGTCGGGGAACTGACAATGCTTTGAGGTTCACAACTCTTTATCAAAACACACATTCAGGTTATCACATCACCTAATACTTTTATTTAGCTATTATCTAATATTTCTGCCTTCTTGTTTTGATGTCTGTGACATCTGATTCATTTAAGAGGTTAAGTCTGAAAATAATTCTTCTGCCAGAGATGTGCAGAGAGACTTAATCTGGACTAGTAATAAAACCTCAAGTAATGTAAAATACCAGGTAGACTCTTTAGCTATAAGTCTGTACTAGGTAAGTACCATTACAGTATGTTCAAACCAAACCTGTGTATGTCCTTGTTCTAGTTTACGAACAAATTGTAAAAAAAAAAACCAAAACAAAACCTTTTTTTTTTGTTTCTATAGTTATCTAAAAAAAATTATAAGATGGAAACCAATTGAGGTCATTATTCCAAAAGACAAGCAGGCAAGCGATTTTTCTGCTTTAATATAAATATCGGAAAATGTGTCTTATGACTCTGAGCTAGTCACACAAGCCTCTCTGTAGACAATAAAAATGTGCAATAACACAGGCACCTCAAAAGGATGATTAATCTCATTTTAAGATTGATCTCATTTCATTGTCTAATGTTGACTACAAAAAGAGGTTAGTACAGCTACATTATAGATGCACGTTGAACTTTTGAATCCCTACAGTTATAACTGTTTGCTGTTCTATTTAATGTGATTTATAAAGCATACTACCAGGGATTAAAAACTATTTCGTAAATAAACTCATTCATGCTTAGGAGGCTGGAAAGGATGAAAGTTACTCCTGACATTCTAAGAAAAGATGAGTGGCAGATTACATTAACACTTGTTAAGGTAAGGATTAGTTAGGTGCATGGTGCATCTATACCCGAGCAAAGTGATGAATTTCATATTTTATATAAATGCATATGGTGAAAACAGGAAAGACCCGACATCGTTTTAGGATTGCTCTACTTTAAGTTCATATGAGATCTTTTCTAAGTAGTAATTGTTTTATGAACTGTGTCTAGATATATAAGCATACATATGCACAAATATCCATATGTATATGTACGCATATATATGTATATATAAAAGTATATTTGACAATTTGAACCACATAAATTACTACAGACTCTTTAATTTACATTTAGAATGTCCAGAGTTATTCACAAATAGAGTGTACAAGTCTCCACTGGTGCATGCATAAGACTACTGAATTTATCTTTGCCAGCTATCACTACTATAAACAGAAAGACATGTTGTGAATAACTCAGCGAGAATTTATAATTGCTCATTGTTTCAAAGCTTGTTCATACTTTCATGTAGTTAAACCCAAACCAACTTCCACTCAAATATTTATCAGTTATTTCCATTTATGAAGCTAATTTTACAAGTTGGGAAATGCTGATGTGAAAAGAATTTTCTATTAACAAAATCAGTTTAAAACCAGAATGAGCTCTGAAACATGTTTCATTTCTAAATTAACAAGAAACATGAATAAGCACTTAAACAAAAAGAAAAAAACAAACAACTTTTTGTAATAATGCTTTGTGGTACTCACATGATNTTGAGGAAGGCCACTCATCACTGTTCTCCACTTGGACCTCGGGCCGTTGACAACACCACTTTGGGTGCAGCCATCCATCCAATTCCTTATCTACTGAGTGGTCCATCGGTCAAATCCATGTCTCTCCATTTAGAAGACTATAATTTTGTTGAGAAAATATCTGTATGTATAATTAAATTAGACAGTAATTTAAGATTTCGCTGTTACGTCCATAACAATACAACTGTCTGTGAAGCTAGTTCTATCTCCATTTCAAGTTTTCTAACATTTTGCACCACTAACTACTTTTCTGTCTGGGTGACAAAAATGGGAAAGAACTGACACCTGCCTTACAAATATTAAACCTCTTAAATGGTATGGTTTTGTTTGAAAGATGTCATGTCTTGGTGATTCAGTAGAATTTTTTCCTCAACAGTAGAATTTTCAACTAAGCTGTAAAATCAAAAGCACAATGCCCATTGCTTAGGTACCATTTAGAATAGAATAGAATAGAATAGAATAGAACAGAACAGAATAATTTCAGTTGGAATAAATTAACAATGATCATCTAGTCCAACTGCCTGACCAGTTCAGGACTGACTAAAAGTTAAGTAGCAGTAGTGCAGTGAAGTGCTTGCTGAAGTCAGTAGAAAGAATGAACCTCAGTTCCATAGATTTTGCAACCCTGCAGGTGAGAAACTTTCTTTTTTATAAACACTTTAACAGAATATATCACTATATTATCAGTGTCTTAAACACATTAGTAAATTTATCTGTCCTATAATGCAACGAAGAAATATGATCACCCTCACCTTATAGTAAGAGGACTGAAAACTGCATGGAAGAATTTTACAATGTTATAAGGGAATTTTTTTTAACCAAGTATGCTTTATAAAAAAAAAAAAAAAAAAAAAAAAATCTATTTTTAAAATAAAAAAAAAAAAAAANCTTATACTAGACCAGGTTACTCAAAGCCCCATCCGGCCTGGCCTTGAACACTTCCAGGGATGGGGCATTCACAACTTCTGTGGACAACCAGTTCCAGTGTCTCACCAGCCTGACAGTAAAGAATTTATTCCTAATATCTAATCTAAATCTACCTTCTTCCAGTTTAAAAACACATTACCCCTCCTCCTATCATTACACTCCCTCATAAGGATTCCCTCCCCATCTTTTTGTAGGCCCCCTTTAGGTACTGGAAGGCCGCTATAAGGTCTCCCTGGAGACTTCTCTTTTCCAGGCTGAAAACCCCCCACTCTCTGCCTGTCTTCACAGGAGAGGTGCTCCGCCACTCTGATCATCTTTGTGGCCCTGCTCTGGACTCACTCCAACAGGTCCATGTCCTTCTTATGTTGGAGGCTCCAGACCTAGACACAGTACTCCAGCTGGGGTCTCATGAGAGCAGAGCAGCGGGGCAGAATCACCTCCCTCGACCTGCTGGCCACACTTTTCATGCAGCCCAGAATACTGTTCACCTTCTGGGCTGCAAGCTTGCATTGCTGGCTCATGTTGAGCCAACACCCCCAGATCCTTCTCCTCGGGGCTGCTCTCAATCCGTTCTCTGCCCAACCTGTATTTGTGCTTGGGATTGTCCCAACCCATGTGCAGGACCTTGCACTTGTCCTTGTTGAATTTCATGAGGTTTGCATGGGCCGACCTTTCAATCCTGTCCATATTCCTCTGGATGGCCCTCCAATGTGATGACCACACCACACAGCTTGGTGTCATCAGCAAACTTGCTGAGGGTGTACTCAATCCCAACATCCATGTAATAATGCTTTGTGGTACTCACATGATATCTGTGTAGCCTCCCCTAACACACTTATGTTGTACCTCAGAATATAAATGCATTGATTTAAGTAAATAAACAAACAAAAGCAATAAAAAAGGGATATAATTTTCAGATTTTTCTATATGTTAAGTATGAATATAGACCATTTACTGTCCAGTATTGATTTTTTTTTGGTGAAGTAATTTAAAAAGACTATATAGTGGTTTTAGGTAGAGGGGGTAGAATGTCTGCATTTCTTTGTGAATGCTTTCTTAGAATATGATGAGAGCATAGAAGGTTAAAAAATGTTTGTGGTTGTCTCTTTTTAATAGAAACTCTGAGTTCAGATGGCTATAATTGGGAAATTACATTATTATTGCTAGACAGAACTTCAGTAACAACAAAGAAGGCATTCAGCAAAATATTTGCTGATTCCAAGTGTTTTAAAATTTTCCACACAAATAATTTTCTAAATGTTTCCAACCAAAGTGTAATAGAGACTATTCTTTTGTAAACAGAAAATAAATCTACCTAGCAGAAATCAGCGCCAGCTTAGGACATTATCGACTTCATTATTGACAATTTCTTCGAAATCAATTTGATGTAAGCATATAATTATAAGTCCTGCTGTATTTATTGTAAGCACTGCCTAGAAGACTGGTTTTAAGTCTGTATTAGAATATATTTTGAAAGGATGCTCTAAGAGAGTAGTCACAATAAGACAAAAATCTTTCAGTGGAGACATGCTTACAGTATGCTATCTTGTTGAATGCAGAGAACTCGGAGTGAATGCTGGACTGTGCCAAAAAGTCTATATAACACAGCACAGTAAAAGACATTTGCATGGAAGTTGTTTGGTTTTATTAGCTTGGGGACAACACCACACTTACATTGCTAAATAGTGTCTGGCCCCAAGGCTGCCCCAATAGCAAGTTACCTTCAGTGTCTTTGCTCAACCGCCTCTGGTATTTAGAGATCAGCATACACAGAGCTCTTTCACATTTCCCATACTATACAGTTTTCTACATGTATTTTAGATGGTTTGTGTGTAAACTGGAGCACAACCTAAGCCCAAAATAAATAACTCTTTTACAAACATTCTCTTTATCATTGTCAGATTCTTCTAAAAAATAATCAGTATCTGTTACACTGAATGTTACGTCTGTTAAACTTAATGTTGAGTTCTTCATCCAAGAATCCAGCAAGAGCATATTAATCCTTGGGATACTCTCTCAAGTAAATTCTGCTCAGGATGACTGATTTTGATGGAATTACTCTGCATATACACAGTCATAACTGACATCCAGGTTTTCTCATTATAATAAAATGTTGTGATTTTTTACATGTTAGAACCTGTAGTTAGAACTCTGTTTTAAAAGTTTATTAAACCTTATTGTAAGACCAGCTAGCCCTTAGGAATCCTTATGCAAATGACCTATAATTGTATTATGGATTTTTCTCTGTTAACTAGAATTTCAAATGGCACAGACATGGCAACTGAATTATAAAAATATTGATTTTACTCGGTAGGATTATTGTTAACTTGTAACTATTTAGTTTAAGCTATGATGTTTATTTAATCTTTTTAATGTTAAGAGGTAGCTTGTCTTTATTTTTGCTGTTGTGTTTAATGGACCCTTAAGGTTTAATAAGCTTTTCCATGAAAATAATAAATTTTATACAATTTTTCTGATAATATGTTTACACGTTTAGCCTAAGTACTTCAGGCAATATGAAAAGTGTATTCACACTTCTTGTTTGTTCACATTATCGCATTATTTGTATCTCATTCTTCTTTTTCTTTCTTTCTTTTTTTTTTTTTTTTTTCTTTTTTTTTTTTTTCTGTAGGTCTCAGGAGTGCTTGGAAATTCACATACCTCCTTCTTGCTTCTCCCCCACCTACCCCACACCTACTGCATAGTTATCCAGTTATCCTCTTTTTCTATGAAGTTCTAAAATTGACTTATTTTGTCTGACTGGGTCTGTGCCAGACTTCTGGATCATAATATCCAACTTCCTTAAGCTGCAATGAAATACAGTGAATTCTGTTTGGGAGACAGAAGAACAGAGTAACATGCAGCACCACAACAGCAAAGAAAAATGCTTTGTGTGTATTTATAACTGTATATTTAAATGTTAGTATTCTAAAAAGAGAAAAGCAATAAAGCCAGTGAAATCCATAAATGTGGTATGAAACTCAGTATAAAGATTAAAGGCCAAAACAACAGATCCTAATATTATATGAGAGTGTTGCTTTAAGGATTTGATTTCTTCCCTAGTAGCCATTTAAGGAGTCTACGTACACAGTACAGAAATCCCTAATCACCCTCCAGACCACACCCATGCACAATATTGCAGTAGAATTCAGATAAAGTGCAACTGTCAATAATTTATATAAAATGGCCATTGTTCTATAAACAAACCATACATCTAGATGAAATCCAAACATAACAAAGGAAAAAAAATACACACTGAGCATATCTAAACAACTTTGAATTCATTGAGTAATTATTTCATGAAGAAAGGAAGGAAATTGGAATATATATGAACCTTATTTGCTTTTAAAAATCAGGGCAGTCTAATTTTTAACAGTACACTACTACTATGCACTTGAATAGGTTAGGCTGGACAGTTTCATAGTGCTGTGCCCTATGAGTGTCATATTTATCACATATTTTGCGTCCCAGAATCTGTTTTTTCCTTTTATTTTTTTTTCTGTAGGTCTCAGGAGTGCTAAATTAATCTTGAAAGTTCAGTACAGTGCAATGGATGGATTTTTCTGAATCTCCTTCAAAAGGTATTAGACCACCTCAGAAGATAACAATGCTTTATGTATCAGCATTGTTAACTGTTTCATGTTTCTAAAAGAAGTAAGGAACAAAAAAGATTTTTATAAAGAATTGTACAGGCAAAGTGTATGTGACTGCTTACCTTCATTCAGAAGTGTCTCCCATATGTGAAATTTTCTATATAGTCCAGTGCTCTTAGGACATGCTGAGCTAGGACTCAAAACGGGACTCCTGACCCTTTATGTATTATCCAGGGTTGTCTCTGATTGTATTATGTAGACATGAATGTCAGACAGGCAACCTCTGCTTTGTCCCATTTCTCACAAAATGTTCTCAGATGGTAATTTTTCCTGTATTTTCTCCATTTTTTGGAGTTCATGATCTACATGGCCATTGGTAAACGTGCTTACCATGTTGCCATGTAACAATTGAATCCATGTCAACATTATTTTAAGGGTTTTGAATTGTAATATGCTATTATGTATTCAATCTCTCCTCTCATTTTTTTACAAGATCACCATGACAAATCCTTAGGCATTTACTCAAGAGAGAGAAGTGGAGAAGAAAGTGAATTGAAGTGGAGAAGAAATTGAATTGTTAATACAAATATTACTCACCATCGGGGACCTATGCTGAACTGTTTTGGATGAGCAGATTAAACAGAGCCCTGTAGAAAAAGGAACAATGAAGCTGTGTAATGTCATGCGATCTATGTAACAAGGAATGGAAATCTAAGATACAGCACGTATTTGGGCAATACAGAACAGAAGCTAAACCATGCCAAAGAATATGGACATTATGGATTTGAAATATTTCTTAGTTTTCATATGCCTTAGCCTTTTGGTTTGGGTCAGGAAGTTTTCTATATTTTCCAACAATAGAAAATAGAGCTCAAATGGCTGTGTTTTGTATTTCTGTGTCCATGGATTATATTTTTATAGCTTGTAAATAATCTGTCTTCAGGGTTTATGTATTCTGCAGCTAATTTAAAATAGCACCAGACATTTGTAGTAACTTAGTAGTTGTTTATGATTAGTCAAACCACATCAGGACATGGCAAAGCAATCATGCCCAAAGAGCAGTTCATTCTCCCCACCTAAATGTTGATGTGAGAGTAAGTAAACTGAGGGCTATTCCTAAGATGAGGCTTTAGGATCATTATCAACTACCTGACTGAAAGTTTGCAAGATGGGCAAGTTAGTGCACAGCTGTCCACATACAAGCTTATGGTGATATCCATAATTATCTCACATTTAACATCATTCCTATTGTTTTGTCTGTTTACTTGTTTCTTATTTCAAACATCTGCAGGAGACTTCCCACTTGCAAAATATTTATCTCAATGGGAACAACTGCCTCTAGGCTTTACCACAGTACACTGGATACAACAACAAAAAAAATAACAAGAAGAAAAAAAATGCATTTGCAGGCTAACTTGTATGGCAGCCTATGAGTTTGTGTGGGAAATGAGAAGCTGGGGAGCGTTGTCTTTTGGTTTTGTTTAGTATGGGTTTTAGGTAAGCCTTCTTTATACAAATGATCTTTTGATCTTCACCATCTCATACTTGAGGACAAAAGGAGAAGTAATGCTCATGTAGATAACTCTTCTGAAGATGAATTTTTGCATATGTAATGACGTGATTTGATCACAGGAAAAGATAAAAGATTGGAATGAGTCACCGGTTTTGGTGACGAATAAAATTTATTGTTGCATAGACAGAATATTTAGGCGTTCCATAAAGTTAAGTAAAGGAACAAATCCTTTTCCTGTGAAGCTTTCAATTCTAGTCACATAAGCAATCAGTAAAAATGTCCTTTATTTTCCACCCAGTAAGGGTGTTGGTAGAAATGACAGGCTTGTAACTCCCTCTCTTTTGTCTGTATCCCCCACCACTGTATTAGTGTGGGTGGGTAGGTGGACTGCAAACTGATTGCAAAACCTTAAATTGATCTTTCTTTTCTTGCAAATTTGTATTTCATTAACTACTATGCTTCAGAACCTTATCCTCATTTCATTACTGGTCTAGTTTCAGCAAAGACAGACTTACTGTATATTTAATACATACGGGATCAAAACGAAGTAATGCATTATGAAATATTTCAATCTATTTTAACACTTCA
The DNA here is from genome assembly GCA_008711295.1 of Anarhynchus alexandrinus. NCBI lineage: Eukaryota > Metazoa > Chordata > Aves > Charadriiformes > Charadriidae > Anarhynchus > Anarhynchus alexandrinus. Next base: position 693,594 of record VUYV01000135.1, read on the forward strand.
GTTCTTACTTAATTGAACTTTCAATGTGTGTTCAGAAGTACTGTTCACCAGGCTGGCAAATATTGTGTATCGCCAAAGACACTTAATCAAGGCAACTAGAAACAAAGGAGAGAGCGTGTAAGGACAACAGGCTGAAAACTTTGAGCAGGAACAGTATTGGGCAGCTTCCAGCGGCAGTAAGGGAAGGAAGAAAACGATGTTCACAACAGAGATCAAAATGAGTTTTTTTGAACACAGGAAGGGATTTGTTATGGCACGTGTGCCATATAAGAAAAGGTAGCCAGGCTGACATTTCCTGATATTTTGACAATTCATAATAAGAGGTGGCAAGCTAATGCATAGTCATGTAAGTTAATTCGCTTATATCAGTGTAACTGTGAACAAATATTGCAAAAAATTGTCATTAGAAGTACTGTTTTACAACAAATACTGTAAAATTAGAAGATATTTAGACCAGCATTTTGATTTAGTGAATTAAAATATTTTTATGTTTGTTATATTTCCTTGTCTTTACAGCTGTAATAGTGAGGACGTATAGAGAATGTGAACTTCCTGGAAAATTTAAATTAAAAATAAAAGGTAGTTATTTTGGTTATGAAAGCAGAAAACTTCCCCATTGGAAAGTCTGGAATTACTCTGGATTTACAGCTTTATTTTCTAACTCTGAACAAAATGCTGATCTGAGATTTTGTTTTGTTTTACTCAGCATATGTTCAGTTCTCTTTAATATTTTTCACAGAAACATGGAATCACAGAACAGCTGAATTTGGAAAGGACCTCTTTAGCTTGTATAGTAAAACCCCTTGCTCAAGCAGGGTCACCTAAAGTAGGTTGCCCAGAGCCATATCCAGTTGGGTTTCGAGTGTCTCCATGAGTGGAGACTCCAGAACACCTCTGGGCAAAATATTCCAATGATTGTTCACCCTCACAGTAACAAAGTAATTTTTTTTTTTTTCAACATTATTTCCTGTGTGTCAGTTTGAGCCCATTGCCCCTTGCTTTATCATTAGATATAGTAATGGGTAGGGTCTGGCTACACATTTCTGCTCCCCACAACCAGGTCTTTATGCATATTTATGAGATCCTCCCTGAAACTTCTCTCAGTTAAACAGTCCCAGATCTCCCAGCCTTTTCTCATATGAGATGCTCTAGTCCCTTAATCACCTTCATGGCACTTTGCTAGACTCATTCCAGTATGTCCATGACTGGTTTGTTCTAGAGTTACATTACATACTCCAATGCTACTATATAATTTATATCTATGACACATTACATTTTGGCTCTGTGACATACCTGAACTGATCAGATCTAAGAGCAACCCAAAATTTAGTATAAGGGTACAGCTTCATGTATTTATGTTGTCTTTGTACTCAGGCTGCCGGCAAATGTCATCTGCCTCTGCCCTGGGAAGCACCACAGCTGCTCTAGAAAGAGTACTCTGCAGAAGGGAACTTCCATCTGTCTGCACTGGAGGTAATTTAATTTCTCACTTTATCCTTTTATGCACTGCATAGCTGCAATATTTTTATTATCCTTCAGATGTCTGGGTGGAAACACTGAAAGATTAAGAGTTTTCAAGCTGCTCAAGAATCCCACAGTTAAAGGATTCCTGGTTGTTATCAGTTGTTTAATGGAAGACAGATGAAGATAAAATGCAAATAATCACATAATTTCATAATTCTTAATATATACATATGCTAAAATATATCAGAAGGTATCTTTTTTTCCCTCCTGCAGTTGGCTTTCTGGCATTTATTTGACAAACAGGATTTTAGGCTTTGGCTATGACTGTTCAATGGGCTGCACTGTCTGAGACCTTGCTTTCAGGGACTTACATGCAAGATTATTCCTTCAATGGCTTCCATCAGTGAACACCTCCAGAAGAAGACCATAGAATACAACTCCAGAGAAACTACCATTTCAGAACACTCTGGCAAAATTTGCTAATCATATAGTAATATTGTTTTGTTTTGTTTTTTTCTGGGGCTTTTATTTTATTTTTTTGTTGTTTTAGTTAAGTTTTCATGTTACTAAACTCCATTATTTTATAACATAGTTTAAGAAAGAGTATCCAAAAAGTAGGACATATTTGTTTTTTAATCAATAATTTATGAAATAAGAAGTCTTCCTTTTACCTTTTTGATCAAGACTGCTAAAATGTTTCCTTAAATAAGAAAGCCCTTTACACCATAAGGGGTATCACAATATTAGTGAAATGCCTTTTTTTTTTTTTGTGAAATTCTCAAGAATCAGACACTTTTCTTGCTTTTAGGGGAAGATTTGTTTTGCTAGAAAAAAAAGTTGTGTGACTTCATTTTATTCTTTAGATTAGTAAACTATAGTGGTGATGTAGAATTATTCTGGCTACAGAGACTGTTAATTCACTTTTTCATTCATGCACATAAGAAAACAACTAGATGATTGTCAAAATATTAATTAAGTTTATACTTGACCCTAAGCTAGATACCTCCAGATATCCTAGGAGATGGCAAAAAGTAGTCACAGCAGGGCAACTTAGCTCTCAAGCACTTGTAGCTGGAGGGCTTTGCTTCCTGTTGTACAACAGAGACATTGAGGGTTTAATAGATAAAAGCAGCAAGATAATGCTACTAACAGTGCGAGTAAGCAGTTGACAAGTGAATGAATTACAGGCCCTCCTGCATTTGGATCTTCATTTCTTTTCCTTTCTTTTTCTTTTTTTTTTTTAATCTCTATTTTTCTCTTGCTGTTTCTGAATAAACAATCACAGTAATAACATCTCAAGATGTTAAAATATTTCTTTGTCTTGTAAAATATATGCTTCTCTCTTTAGAATAAGTCTTTCGAATTAAGCTGAAGAGCTCTTCATTCCAGGAACCTAGGGCTTGTCCTTTCCAATTTGAAGACTGCTTGCATTATTTTTAGATATCTGAATTCAATATTATTTCCATAACTGAAAAGAAAAGACAACTATTTCTCAATATATGGGCAACTGATAACTGCATGTATAGCATTTCTGTGCAGGAGGAAGTATGTGAAGGGAATTACAGCATGGTCAGTTGGCAGTCAAAAAAACCAGACTGTTTTGAAGGTTTTATTTTTTTGAAGAGAGATATCAGCTGATTAGTTAGCATTTTAGCGTGCTAATTTATACCACCAAATAACATAAGTATTTAAAGGAAAAAAAGGATGGTGGAGGTAGAAATGGTTGTTACGAAAAAATATTCTTATGGGAAATATTTGAAAACCTCTCATATTTAATAAATAAAATTGCAAGTCACACAGAGTACAGATTAGTAATTATAATTCATTTCTGTAACAGCAGCACAGCTGAAATTTGCTGTTAATTTAAGATACTTAACTCTTCTAAAATGTAGGTACTCTTAGCATATTGAATTTTGCATAACATTGAAATAAGTCATAGCTTTCCTTTTAATGAAGTGACATAGACTAATGAATTAAATGAAGATACTAATTGAGTAATTGACTGAGGAAATTAACTTGGGTTATTGTTGTAAATAAAATAATGTTAAGTTTATCAATGTTGTTGAGAAAAATACCCTATGGCAAGAAAATGTGAATTTGCATCAACACAGTTAAACAACTGCTATCAAATAAGAATGTGTTTCATTATCTGTAATGCAAATATTATGAAAAAAATGTTTCAGTGCCATGTTGTATTCTTCAGTCTGGCCTCTCTTATGACCAGGCTTACTGTTAATTAAAATCACATTTAGGTTTCTCTATTGTGTATTTTCTATATAGCTAAAACTAATCAGGGAAAGATCAGTTCCTTAAAAGCTTCTAAAAATGAGGTTGAATGAACACTATCTATATTTCATAATCTTAATCTACAAGAAATCTACATTAGCAAGGACTTGTTGAGCTTATTTGTGAGGGTTTATTCCCTTTGGTAATTATCTTGACATCTACATACCTTTAGACCTCTTTAAATGAATACTCCCTAGCATTTATGCAAATAAGTAATGTTTGACTTTCTTTTGATTCAGTGAATCTTAAGATTAATAAAACCTTTGCACTTTATTTCTCTTCAATATCAACCCCTGAAATCTGGTTAGTTCTCCATAAATATTTGTTGCAGTTGGTTTTACTTTCATTTTTCTTCTGACAGCACCATCTCTACTGCTCTTTCATCATGACAGAGAATGTTTCCATGGTTACTGCTCCATGCTAACTGATTTATTTTACTTGACTTGATTATAACAGATACAACATTATTGTCTTCATTATTCTCTTCTCTTTTTATATTTAATGTCTTCTCACCCTATTTCTATTTATTGAGGTGTTAAAGGTGGCCAGATATATTCATTAACTGCTATCAAAGACTTCTTTTTTTTTCAGTTATTTTGTTAATTTTTCCTTGTATGATGATGTCCATTGTATATACTTTGACACAAATACTATTTAGCATCCAGGTTCCAAGTGGAGAGTCACCAGATGATGCAAGGATAAATGAACAAAAAAAATCAAACCCAAAACTTGAGGGATTGTTTTTCTTCTTCTTTTGCAATGTGAGATAGGGACAAGGACAGTGACACTGTTTATTTGAAAAGTAAACCCATTATTTTATTTTATTTAAGTATTGATATTCCCAGTTTTTGCTACAGAAAATAGTTCTATACTTAGGAAAGCTTTTAAGACAAAAGCAACAAACAGTGGGAAAGGATGCATTTTTTGACGTGAGGTGGGGTAAGAGTTTTGTGAGACTGAAAACATGAGCTGAGAACCAATAATGAAAGTCACAGTGACTGATGTATCATTTACTCCAGAAAAAGGCTAAAAATAGATGCCTGAAATTGAGATTTTTAATTGTTCGTCAGGTTTTTTGTTTGATTGTTCTTCTGTTTTGTTATTGCATGCTATGAACTGTTGTAATTGGAAACTCAACCAAACAGTAATTCATTATAACATTATATAAATTTCTTTTCAATGTTATTATTTTACTGGTCCATGTGCTGCCCTGAAGGAAAGTTACTGGAGGATTGGTAGATTTATTATTGTTACGTGTATGACTAGCAAAGGTTGGTAATCTCTGTCTACAGTACAGGTAAGCCTACAAAAAGGGGAAGAGAACCAACCATAAAAAGACTTATCTCTGTTGGACATGTATGACCCTATGTATGACGTTTTTTGCTAGAGTCAGCTAGGAACTATAATCTTGTTGTAAAAAGAATCTGGGGGATCATAAGTCGCCAAAATATTTCTGTCTTCCCAATGTGCTATCTTTTAGCAAGAATTATTTAAGAGAAAATCATGGCTTCTCTAAGCACTCAGAAATCAAAGCTCTTTTTTCTTTTTCNTTAACCTCAGTAATTATTATGGTAAGTTATTCAAATTAAAAAAACGGTCACCCTTTTTTCAGGGTCACCTAATCACCTGATCACCTGATGATTTGTATCTGTAAGATGACTGAACCTATATTCTGTACTTGTGTTCTTTGCTCATACTATTCCACTACTGATCCATATCCATGAATGACTTTCCTGGAAAAGACAACTACAGCCTTCTAGGAATCACTCATCAGGCACCTATTGATAGAAACACATCCAGCTCTTAATATCTTATGTCAATATTTAGTTAAATGACAAGGGAAATTGGAGAAGGTTATGGTTGATGTTGCTGCGGACATCTACTCTACAGTTTTCCTTGACTTTGTTCAGTTATTACAGGATTAACATTGTAAAGGGAATTGAAAGATAAATGCAGTTCCTTGCTAGCAAACATTTTGGCAAAGGAACAAATGAGAGGGATTTTTTAAATTTAAATAAAACAAATGTTGAGTAATTGTTGCCAGTAACAATATTAGGGTAGTTTGCCAAAAGAACAAATGATGAAGACTGGAAAATTAAATACATATATAAATATATACAGAAAGATATAAATCACTTTTATTATTCTCTCTAAAATAATATTTATAGTAATTTAAAGCATATGTTGAAAGATAAAATTACTGGCATGAAAAAAGCTTCATAATTATTATTATCATTATTAATATTACAATCAGTGCTTCTAGTCTTCTGATTAGAAAATTTACTAGTACAAGGAAGAAAGTTGGCATGACAGAAAAAACCAACCTGCAGGTAGAGAGAACAGGCTTATATTACTTGCTTAATCAAAAGCCATACTCACAGGAGAAACATAAGTAATATTGAAACAGTGGATCAAGATGATGTGATGGGATAGCTCACATGACTGCAGTGCTGTGATGGATTGATACAGGCTCCTTAGGAACAACTGGCAGGATGGCAAAGAGGGGGAGTTGCCCTATATGCGAGACAGCAGTGGACCTCAGCCTGAAGACAAACTAGGAACCAACTGAGAGCTTATGGGTCAAGATTAGCAGGAAGCCCAACATGGGTGACATTGTAGTGGGGGTCTGCTTAGACTGCAGGAAGAAGTAGATGAAACCCTCATTGGGTAACTGGAAGCCTCACATTCACAGGTCCTCATCCTCATGGGGGACTTGAATCATCACAATACCTCCTGAAAGGGCAACAAAGCAGGGAACAAACAACCCATGAGATTTGCGGAGTACCCCTTCAGTAAGTTTACAGACAGTATAAAACTGGGAGGAGTAGCTGGTACACCAGATAGGTGTGCTGCCGTACAGAGGCACTGAGATAGACTAGAGAAATGAGTCAACAGGAATCTCATGAAGTTCAGCAAGGGGAAATGCAAAATATTGCCCTTGGAGAAGAATAACCCCATGCATGAGGGATTATAGAACTTTTTTTTTCAGGAAACCTTGCTTGTTTTTTCCTCCCTTTCTTCTTCACTAGATACTTCTCAGCTCCTGCTAAAAAAACATGGGTGCTACAAATTGCATTCCCGATGATTAACTTGTCATCAGCACCCAGTATACCACCTATCCTGGTGACGGAAGGAGACTGAGATCCTGCTTAAATAGGTAGAACTATGTACGTACTAATGTTAAAACATCAGAGTAATAAGCATGCCCCATACAGTACATTTACAGTAGTATCTGCACATGTAACAGCTCCCGCATACATACTGCGTGCAGTGTTACCATTTACACAGTAAGGCTGAGACGGTTGGAGGGAGTCAGAGTTGTTCCACAGTATGTGAAATTCAGCAGAGGTGTTTCAGATGCCCAGTTAATGCTAAGACCTAGGATCACTGATCTGAGCAATACTGGTAGTCATAAGTAATATGTTGACCATGTATGTATAAAGCAGAAAAGCAACCAGACAAAACAACCACCAATCACTATTTATTAATATGTGAGTACATATATATGTGTATATTAATGTCTAATGTTTTAAGAGGAAGAAGCGGATACTTTCCTTTCTTCAGACCCCTATTTTAGCATTTCCTAATGTTGTCAAACACAGGGTTACCACAAACATTTAAACTCTTTATCATGTATATCTGAAATAATGTTGATGTCAGTGATTAATGTTCCCCCTAAATCATCAAGCTTACACCTAGTGGGTATGAAAAAGTAAACATGCAAAACTGTTGTGGAAAACCAGTATTCAGGCAGTATTTATAACATATTATACTATACAAATATATAACTATATAACTATCAGAATGGTTTGCTGGAAAACAGAAAAACAGAAAGAAAGAACAATCCAGACCTTGTATCTGATGCCAAGGCATAATGCACCTTGCTAATCTATTTTTTGGGGATTCAAAGATCAGGTACGTTAAGCATCAATGCAAGCTATCAGACCAGGTAAATCTTACTGTGCTTATTATATCTGTGCAATGTAAATAGAACACATTCGTGTGTGTGTATGTATATAAATATATGTTCATATAATTTATTGAAGTGTTATAGTATCTTTTCCTCTGTCCTCTGTTGTTTTCCTCGATAGTGTAATACAATGCCTTTCATCATAATACAAGGACATCTCAAATCAAATAGAATGCCTAAAAATGAGTAATAATACTCCACTTCCAAACTGAGGTGTGTAGAACTGGATGTCACTTCGTATGTCAGAAATATCATGGGTGTTTATTAACTCCAATATATTTGCATTTTTTTTTGCTGAGTTGGATGTGATGAAATTTCCTACACATGTTCAAACTAGTATTATTTGTCACACATTAAATTTGGTTCACAGGGACAAGTCAGGCTGATTGTGTTTTCAGGAGCACACTGAATCTGCATGTGAACTTTGGCCATGAGTACCAGAAAACTTGGTCAGTGCAATAACCTAAGGAAATTGCCCACCTGTGCAACATCAGAAAAATAGCCAAGTTGTTCTTTAGCACACCAACAGTTTCAAATTCAGGGATAGAAAAATCCATTCTAAGGGAAACCCAGACATTTTTCAACCATTATATTACACAAGACACCTTTCCAAAGTTTTCTCTAACTTTTAAGTGTTGCATTGGTAACCTCCACTCCATTTTCTTTCAATTGCAATGTCATTTTCCATTAAGGGTTAAAAAAATGTGGTGGTGGGAGGGACACATACTAAATTTACTGTACTTTTACTGCAATTGAAGTAATTTTCAAATTCCAGTTTGACTCTAAAGCAAAATTTGGATTGACGGGCTAAACTTATGCCATCAGAAACAGCAGAATAAACAGCAACACAGTAACAAAGTAATCAACAAGAGCAATGAGACATAAAATATCAAAATGTTGAAATGTGACTCAGTATGAGTGTTAGCATTGGCAAAAGTATAATTTAGAGTACAGTCATTATATCTGCTCTAATTGTTCACATGCACATAGGTGAAATTAATTTCCCACGACTTTGACATCTGAAATGTTATATGGAGAATGAACCAACTCATCCCAAGACAAGCTAGGTAAGTCATGATTTAGGTTTGGCTATTCCCCTACCTTTGCTGCCAAAAAAAAAAACCAAAACAGTGTGAAGAGTTCAGATTTAGACATCTAATTTTTGACTCTTTAGAGGTACTATATTGGGTCTGGCTGGAGTGGAGATAACCTTCCCCCATAGCAGCCTTGGAAGCGCTGTGCTTCGTATTTGTTTCTACAGCAGTGTTGACAACATAACAGTCTTTTGGCTTCTGCTGAGCAGCACTTGCACCGCATCAAGTCTGTCTCTCCCATCCCCCTCCCCCTGCCAAAGGCCAGTAGACTGGGGGTGGGCAAGAGATTGGGAGGGGATACAGCTAGGACAGCTGACCCAAAACGACCAAAGGGATAGTCCATACCAATATGACGTAAAGGTCAGGATTAAAAGTAAAGAAAAAGTAGGATGGGAGGGGGCATTCATTATTAAGGCATTTGTCTTAAGAAGAAACCACTGTGTGTACTGAGGCCCTACTTCCCAGGATGTGTTTGGACATCACCTGCTGATGGAAAGTACAGAATAAATCTTTGTGTATTTTCCTATTCTTCCATGCATGGCCTTTGCTTTTCTTTATTTAACTGCCTTTGTCTCAACCCATCTTATTTTTGTCCCCTGGTCTGCTGAGGGGGGGAAGTGATAGAGCTGCATTGTGGGTACCTGGTGGCCAGCCAAGGTTAACCCACCACAAGTAGCATCTTCTGTTTAATGCAGAGAGTGCCTTTGACCTCTGCCTGAGACCTCCCTTGGCCTACCCAGCCCTCTGTGCTACACAGGAATGCTGGGGCATGGACAAAGCATTGTCTTTGCTTTGCTCCCAGAATGTATTCCACCAACCCAACTCCTAACCATGTTCTTAGTGTTAATGCTACCCATACCTTTCCCAGCTTTTTTCATTTCTAAAAGAACTTTTATCCTGGTTTGAAAATGTCAGCTAAAATTCTCCACCACAATTTGAGCTTTAGGCAGACATCCGACACTGAAAATCGTATCTTGTGTAAATAAACAATTTCTAATGCTAAACAGTTAAACAAGGGGCTTAAAAAAAATTGAAATGGTGTTCTTTCTCAGTAGGACTGTCATGGTTTAACACCAGCCTGCAACCAAGCACCACACAGAGGCCCACTTGCTCCCCCATCCCAGCAGGATGGGGGAAGAGAATTGGAAGGGCAAAAATGAGAAATCTTGTGGGTTGAGATAAAAACAATTTAATAAGTATAGCAAAAGCCAAGCATGCAAGCAAAGCAAAAGAATTAACTCACCATTTCCCATCATCAGGCAGGGGTGCAGCCATCTCCACGAAAGCAGGGCTATATCATGCGTAATGGTTACTTGGGAAGACAAAAAGCCATAACTCAAAATGTGCCCCCCTTCCTTCTTCTTCCCCCAGCTTTATACCCTAGGCATGACATCACATGGTATGGAATATTCCTTTGGTCAGTCGGGGTCGGCTATCCCAGCTGTGTCCCCTCCCAACTTCTTGTGCACCCCCAACCTACTTGCTGGTGGGGTGGTGTGAGAAGCAGAAAATGCCTTGACTCTGTGTAAGCACTGCCCAGCAATAATGAAAACATCTCTATATTGTCAACACAGTTTTCAGCACAAATCCAAAACATAGCCCCATACTAGCTACTATGAAGAAAATTAACTCTATCCCAGCTAAAACCAGCACAAGCATATACATAGGACTCTATATTTTTATATTTTTCCTCTTTCATTTCAAGTACATTAATGCAAATCTCCTCACTTTTTAGCAGGAAAATGAAACAATCCACTGTCAATTTTCTTTCAATTAGTTTACTTGAAAGTAAGCAAATGTTTTCCAAAAGCTCCTAATTTTCCAATAGAATACACAGTTCTTGTCCCAGGTTCAGTCTTATCAGGCTGTTTGCAAAAAAAAATGATTCAATGCTAAAAATGTTTAAATATTACTAGAAGTCAGGTATTCAATGTCATCAAAATTGTGCTGTATTGATACTCACAAGCTTTCAACAATTCTAGCCTCAAAGATAATTGTATGCTTTTTTTGTGGTGTTTCCCTTAGCTAGGTTTCATCCTTTTGAAGCTTTGGTTTGTGGTAGATGAAAATCACTTAAAAGTGCATTGACATGTAAGTTGCAGGGACTTCATAAGGATAACCACAAACATGGTTGATTTTTTTTGTTGTTGTAGCGGAGTAAAGAAATTGTAAGAGACGGATACTTCTTTCTCAGGGAGTGAGATCAATTTCACTTCCTGGCAGTTTCTAAATTGTGTTTGCCAATTGTGACTGAAATTATGGAGACAGATGATCACTGGTCTCGACCTTTCATTATTCCAAGGCCACTGAGTGAAGAAGTGGTCCACCACTTTTAAGCTTTCCTGCTTTGTTTCAATTTACAGGATCTCAAGTTTCATTTCTCAAAGACTGGAATGGAGAATAAGTGTTTCTGAAATCTTTTGGATACATGGGGTTATTACATTAGAGATCTTGGTTTTCTCCTGTATCTTCCCTTTTCTTTTATTGCTTTTGTAAGTATGATAATAAATATTTTAGGGAAGAAAATGTCAGAAGGAACATCCATCCTTGTCCTATATCTAAATTGCCACTTCATTGTCTTTGCTTAAATGATTTATGTAAATTAGGTATGGTATTAGCTGTAACAGACTGGAGGTAAGTTATATTATTTCTATTTCTGTTTCTTTCTTAGTAAGCTCAGTTTGAATTTTAAAAGTTCCCAGCAAACAAAATTTTCTCTGATTCAGTGTTACATCTTTAATGTAGAATTTACTCCAGAAACAATCTTTTGAAGACAAACTCATACAGAATTCTAAAAATCTCTGGTTACAATATAATCCTTTATAAAGGGTAGTTACACAGTGCTGGACAGACAACTAAAAAAATAGAAGAAAATTATTAAGTCTCTCAACAAATTAAAAAACCTGTTGATTGTTTTTCTCTGCAAAGGAATTATAGAAAAGCTGTAATTATATATACAAATATATATATATATAAAAACAATGCAACCAAACAAACCCCACACTGTCAGTATGAGACAATTGCTACCATTCCAGGTAAAAAGGGAAAATGGGAGAAAAAAGAGCTTTTTTTATAGATAGAAACACGGAGAAAGGTCATTATTCTTAGGCAATGTCATGGTTTGGGCCATACTGGCCAATGAAAATGAGTGACAGATGCTCTCCTTCCCCTCTCTCTCCAAGGAGGGTGGGGAGAGAGAGAGAGACTCATGAGTTAAGAAAAGCTAAAGTACTTTCATGAAAATATTAATAAATTAATAAAGTAATAAAAAAGAAGAAAATAACGAAATATGTACGATATATACAAAACCAGTATCAAGCTCCCAGGGTGATGATCACATCACCAACAAGCACGGGGAAAATCCCAGACTGGATTCAGTGACAGATGAGAGCTGGATTCCAGATCTGGATCAGGAATGCATGGACTGGGATCAAAGGCAGACGAACAGAGAGAGTCCTCCTTGGACACCGGCCATTGAAGAAAGAGAGCGCTGACACTTTGACCACTCAGCTGTTATAATGAGTGTGATGCAGATGGCATGGAATACCCCTTTGGTCAGTTTTGGGTCACCTGTCCTGTCCGCTTCTCTCCTGAGGAAGCCTACAAGGTAGGGACTATTGGCTAAATCTACTATGTTACCAACTGAACTTTGAAAAGCTTGGTTTTCTGTTGTCAAAAGAACAATGGTGAACAATGGTGAGAGGGCCTGGGACAGTAGGTAATGCTGGGAAAGAATGGCATGGAGAAAGACACCACGAGCTGCCAAACTTCTGGTATCTACCCCACCTTTTCCTTTGTTTTCTGAATTTTAGATTTCTTATCCCTATAACAAGCATGATCCTAGTATTCCTTCCTTGGGAAACCCACTGATATATGTGGGGGAGTTTGTTTGCTTTGGGGAAGGGGTGTTGGGTTTTTTATTTATTTTTCTATTTTTTCTTTTCTTTTTCTTCCCCCCTCCCCTCCTTACACTGCTGAGAAGCCTTGTACTTGCTCTGTTGCAGAGAATTTATCTCCTGCAGAGACAGAACAATTTGTCTTACGGCCAACAGTCCCAAGAGGACATGGTGGTTGTAGAAATAATGAGCGTGAAAGAAGAAGAATATAAACAATCCCCTGCCTGCGAATGTGTCATCACTTCCTGGGACAATCGGTGAATAAAAAAGAGCACCAAGGAGACATAAGGAAGTTGTAGAAATTTGTGCTTCTCACATGTGCTCTTCAGGAGATATTTTTCTCAGTTCTAAATAAGCAGTGGCTTTTGCTTATCTGAGCCTAAAAAATTACAGTAAGTTAATGTAACAACAGAGTGTGACAAGAGATATATTGGGGGTATTGAAAATAAAAGTTAAGTGGGTATAATTTTCCTGTTGGTCATTGCTGAGAAGAAATGAAAAAATCCTCCTCTAGAGGTTTCTAAGTTTAATCTGTGTTCACAGATGCGTTGAGGATTTTGAATGGTCATGACTGCACTAATAATACAAATATTGAGCATCTCCTAATTAAAAAAATATAAATATTTCAAGTTATACTTTACGTAGTAAGTAAGTATCTCTCACACAGGTAAGGTGAAAAGAAACATTCATTCTTTCAGCATTTCCCAGGTTGTGCGTGTTCATTTTTATTTGTGTCCTGGTTTGAGGTAAAACAGAACCAATTTTGTTCAGTAACTTCGCTTCTTAGCTAGGCCTCTTCTAAGTATTGAAATTAACAGCATATTGCACAGACAATGTTCACTCTCTCAGAGTGATAAGACCTATGTTTATAATTGATGCCCAGGCATGGTATGCAGAGAGGCTCTTGCTTATACTTATTGCTATAACACCCAAGGCCAACCAACTTTGTTATGTGCCCCGTTGGAGGGTTGGAAGCAGAAAAACATAGAGGCGTCACCCCTGAGGAGAGGGGTGGACAGGACAGGTGACCCAAAACTGACCAACAGGGTATTCCATCCCATCTGCCTCATGCTCAGTATAAAAGCTGAGGGATCAAAGGGTCAGCCCTCTTTTCTTCAATGGCCGGTGTTCTGAGGAGCGCTCTGTCTGTTCATCTGCCTTTGATCCCGATCCTGAATACAGATCCAGAAATCGGTTCCCATCCATCACTGAGTCCAGTCTGGGATTTCCCCAGTGCCAGCCAGTGTCGTGATTGTCATCCTGGGAACTTGATAGAGCTTTGTATATATTTCATTATTTCTTTTTTTATTTTATTATTAATATTTCATTAAGGTAGTTTAGTTCCTTCTAAACTCCTAAGCCTCTTTCTCTGTCTCCTGCTTCTCTTTGGAGACAAGTAAGGGAGAGCATCTGTTGTTCCACCTGAGTGGCCAATCCAGCCCAAACCATGATGTGGGTTTTCTTTCATGTTCATAGAGAAAATAATTATGCACCAGTAGCAGCCTAATATCAGAACAGAAGTAGAATTTCTATTTCATTTTTTAACACATTATACTTGTTTCTGATTTAATTTCTGAATTTTCTACTATTGCATATGAATAAAAAACATTAAGATCTAATCACTGTCATGAAGTGTTCTGTTAATTTACTAAAATATGAGTTCAAATTTAACACTGGACTGATTTAACAGTCTTCTAAACACTACCATCTCAGTAATCTCTAATTTCCTAACTGATACTGAATATGTACATAAACATTCAGTTCTAACAGTAATGAAAATCATTCACAATACTAAACAGCAAAAAACATATTTAACAAATCAACAAAATATCTTATATATCCATGCATGCCACCTATTGACATTTTTTCTTGCAATCTTATACATTTAACAGCTTAATCTTCACAAGGACTTGCCTGTTGGACTTACCAATTTTCAGGGTAACACCACAGCCTAGAATTAACTAATTCTATTTTGAACGAGCAGGGAAGTATGACATTTCAAAATACGATTCACAGCATGCAATGTGTTAGAGAGCAGCTACCAAAACTACCCGACAGTAAATACCATTAAGTTGGGATGAAAGCCAAATATCTTTCACTATTTATATGCCTGATTCTGACTTCTGGAAAGGAACTATCCTCTCTCCTTTTACTTGAATTTTAGTTGAACTTGTTCTTTTTTGTGAACTTATGACAAAATTAGCCTGGAAAACCAACACTGTGTACCAGCTCCATGTCTAGAGCACTCCCTCAGGCAATGAAAAACCCAGCTACAGGTGCTGCTTCTGACCACGGAAATCTAAACCCCTTGCTTCCACCAACAAGATTGACTTAGATCCTTCCATTGAAAACCTCCCACCATCAGAGGAATATTCTAATGTGAGACTCTGAAATTCACTCTCTAAAGAAAAAAATAATTATTAATTTGAAAGAGGGTGAAAAATATCTTAAGTACAACTATGTCACCAAATGGAAAGGAAATTCTTTCCAAAAGGTGAGACACAGCTTTTAGTGCTGGGATTTCACTCTTACAACCAAAGATCTTAACTGTTTCATAACCATTTCAATAACGCCTCTTAGGTTGAACTCAGATGTTTCGTGCGGAACAATCGTTTCACTGGGATCCTTCCCAAGAAGTGCCCCTATTTGACACAATAAGGATAGGGGACATTCACCCAGGAAAAAAGTAAGATGTGGCATCAGATAAAGTTGGGCTGGTTTTCTATATTTCATTTCTATTTTACAGGTATTAGTTTGTCAGACATAAAGCTGCTTAGACCTTTCACTAGCAGAGATATATAGAAAGTTATTGGTCTGGACTTGTAGTCATCGTGTAGAAGTTTGGACATGAGACAAATACCCTTCATAGAATCATAGAATCATAGAATGGTTTAGGTTGGAAAGGACCTTGAAGATCATCGAGTTCCAACCCCCCTGCTATAGGCAGGGACACCTCCCACTAGACCAGGTTGCCCAAGGCCACGTCCAGCCTGGCCTTGAACACCTCCAGGGATGGGG
>VUYV01000135.1:710022-735398 GCA_008711295.1 Anarhynchus alexandrinus
ATTTAGAGACCAGGATATCGTGTGGGACAGTGTCAAATGCCTTGCACAAGTCCAAGTAGATGACATCAGTCGATCTTCCTTTGTCCACCGCCGTTATGACCCCTTCGTAGAAGGCCACCAAATTAGTCAGGCATGATCTGCTCTTGGTGAAGCCATGCTGGCTGTCACCCTTCTTGGACCCTGACAGTTTTCAGTATGAACAGGAACAAAAATGTAGGCTTTGAGGAATTTTACTGCAAGAAATCTAAGCATCTTATCTACCTCCAGGGTTAGGCAGCAGGTGAACATGTTTTTCCACAGTTACATTGTGGATTGAGTTCTTAGTGGCAGGTACACAATAGTACATGGTTACTTAACCTCTAAATGGTTATACAAGGCACAAAATCTGTGAACCTCTGCTGTAGATCTAGCCTTAAGACCTCAGAACAAGAACAAATAGTAATGGGATATAACATTTTTCTTCAGACACTTTTCCTTTAGGTGCTACTTTTATTAACACATTAAGTAAATGTAACTTTGCAGTAATTTTCCTTCTACTTCTTTCATGCGTCTTTTGAGATTATGAAAATAAGAAATTTAATGTCTATGACAGCTATGTTACCTTTACTCTTTGTTTTCACTTGCTTGTTTAAACTAATGACAAAACAAATGTCCCAGTCTTCATATTTGGTAACCTGATATATGCACATAACTGTACTTGGAAACTCTGAGAGGTTTTTTTTCTGCTAAATTTGTATGCGAACAACAAAACCAGTCATGTTGAGTGGCATTTATAGACAAAGGAAAGGAATAAATTTTTTTTAGGGCACAGTGCACATGACCATTTTAGGAACTGTGAGATATTCCGTACAGTCTCCAGCTGCACTCCGGATTGAGTGTCTTAGAGGTCCCTTTTCATATCTACCAGTTCTATCCTGATATCTCAGCTGCCCACTCTCTGAAATGACGCTAGAGTCTGTTTAAGTGACAGAATCCGCAAAGAATTTATTACTCTCCATTGACTCTGCAAGAAGCTGAGGGAAATAAGTATGATGTACTTAATGACACTCTAAAAGCTTAAATTAGGTGAAATTACTTTTACCGTGGTGAGAACATCAAATACGTGTTGCCTATAGACTGCAAGAAAAAAACAAGACATGTTTTATCCTGGATATGCTCAAAACATTCTCACTCTAAATAAGATAATGTGGTCTAACTCAGAACTAGATATGTGTATTTTGCAATTATTTTAATTCATAACTAGATATGCCCTTGGGGCATCTCACTGGGTTCATAAGTATACTAGTGCTCAGCCTGATGGCTTGTTGAATTCTTGATATCTTTTGTCTGCAAAAACCAATGAATAATTGCTTCGTACTTGCAAGTTGTGCATATCCTACTTGCCTGTATCTCTTTGTGCTTGGCTAAAGATGCCCCAAGAGACTAACCTAAAAAGGAGCTGTAACAAAGCATATGATGCCTTCTCAGAACCACAGGATATTCATTTTGGCATTAATGTACATCTCTAAATGCGTGCAGATATCCCATGGGTCCTGCATCTTACCTGCCAGTGCTCTGTGGTGTCACAGGTGCCATAAGGACCAATAAAAATCACTAGATACCTACATTTTGGGAAACAAATCCCATCCTAAATTCTAGATCTGAGCTACTAAATCTGAGATCCTTTTGCTTCCAAATGAAAGAGGCATCAATCATGTATAATTCACCTCCTATTAAGAGAGTTACATAAAACAGAGAAGCAGAACTGCCGTATCAGCAAATGTATGTTTATGAAGTCATCCTAAGAAGGCTAGCTCAGACAACTAGGATGTACTTATATAGTAATGCTTTGCCAATCCACTACTTTTACATAACTGTGTTATTTTGATTATAAATATAAATATTACAGCAAAAGTAATAAACATGAAAAAGCTGAACTATAACTTATGTGACTTTTCTCTCTTGAGACAATTATTTTATTAATTTAACAAATTTGCCTGCAATTTGCCAACTGCTAGTGAACATGAGAAAAGGCTCTAGAACCTTATCTGATAAGAATATTACAATTTATCTCGTACAAAATCTCCAAGTTATTTCTCTGTGACCTGACATGTAAATCACTAGTGAATGCTATTGAGTGAGTCAGTGTAAGTTTAGTGGGTTTTTTGTGCTGTGTTGTTTTGGTTTTCTTTTTCTTTTTTTCCTGGGGAATCTAAATGTCCATGCTTTCCTTTTAAGCAACTGAATACTTCCAGCTGTGAATTTGCTATGGTACTATATCTTTATGAGTTTCGGATCTCATGAGAGATCATTAGGCTCTTGAGAGATGCTAATGCCTCAAAAACATTGTAAACAATGCCTTTTCAACCTTGATTGCAGTTTTTGTATTCCCTGATTAATGTTTGTGCACTGAGGTAGACTGAGAATATAAAAGGGAGAAAAATATTTGAAAACATGTTCTTGATCAACATTTATAAATGTCTTGTGAATATGGTAACAATGGGTAAAACTTCTTTCCTTCTTTCTTTTCAGTTAAAATTAAGTAAATCTCTGAACAACCCTTTCTGACAGATAAGACAATGAAGATTGACTTTTAAAGAATAATGTTTTGTAATAAAATTTGTACATAGGGTTGAAATACACTAGCATAGAACTTTAGCTCCAAAAATGGTATACATTTTGAACTAGCAGAGAATCCTGAACATTTCTTTGTCATTCATAATTTTGAACTTAGCCCATTGAAGGAGATTGGTTTGGATCAACTTTTCAGGCTCTTTACCAGAACAAAACACTATCAACATGACAGAAGAATTGGCGATTACATAAACAAGACAATTTCTGCAATGGTCCTACTATGTTATAGCTGTAGGGAACATTTCAATACATTGCTGGATGGTAGATGGCCTCTGGAGACAAAAGCTTCAGCTTAAAAGATAATCACATTTATAAACTCACCAAGCCAGAGCACAATATTCACTGTAAGAGTAGGATATGCTTTTTCCAAAGCATTATAAAAAATATGCTGATGGCTTCACTGAATGTTGAAAAACGTGTTGTGTTTGTGTTACTGTGCCCTCAGGTAATGTGAACAGAGATGCAAACCCAGCTGCACAGCCTGAAGCTGGCCTCCAGCATAAGGTGTTAGAGCTGTGACCTCTGTATGGCAGGCAATCCCACAGGCAAAAAAGGTGAGTGAAAGCAAGAGAAGAGGGAGGAGGTACAGTAAAACTAATATTATAGATTATTTTTAAAATACCCTGTTTAATCATGTAAACAGACCATATTACAGAGAAGACATGAACTAACCAAGACCCAGGTGAGTTTAACAGGCTTTGAAACTGACTGCCAAGGTGAAAGTGTCAGTAATGAGGAAAGATAGCACAGAAAGGGACAGATGGGTTGTAGTTGCCAAAGACACAAATCTAGGTTTCATCACAATACAGCACAGGGTCAGTGGGCTAGAAACAAAGAGGGAGAGGAATTTTAAATTGCAGTAAAAAAATCCTGGCAACTTCCTGCTCATCCCTAGACAGAATGTTTTGGATATAAGAAGACTTTAAAGTAAAAAAGTATCCAAGCAGATACAAATGGAATTATCTATGTTCTTTTAATTACCTATAAGTATAGTTATTTTTGTTAGCAATTGTCTGATATCTCATCCCTAGTGCTTCTTCCAGTCCATCAAACATTTGTCTCATCTGGTGCTGAACTTTCAGCTGTTGCTTTTCATCCAGACGCCTATTGCCTGTGGACAGAATATGAGTTGCATTTACTAGGTAAGCAAAAAGAGCTGAAGATTTGTGTCGAGCTTATGTCAGCAATCATATTTATACATTGAATATCATATAATATCAATGAGACGACTGATTCTGTAGTACCCCAAACTGATGCTGCGACAATATTATCCACTCACAATCTTCTTTTGTGATCTCAACAAGAGTAAAGCAATTGAGTAGTATACCTCTGCACTCTCCTCATGCAAAATACCATGAGATGGATGGTAGATGGTGACAACAGCTTTCAACAGGGCTCACAAAACTGATATAGACATTTGGAGACAGAATATTGCCTAGGATACATTACCATTCTTCCGCTGCAGTCTGTTGACCTCTGACATTTACACAATTTGAGGTTTGCCCATTCAGTCTTAAGCTGAATGTGTGTTTCTCCTTATGATATCTTTAATTATAAACTACCCTTAATTATATCATACATTTTATCTGAAATTTAAATTAAAATTAAAATGTTTATGACTTATAACCATCAGTTTAACTACCTTACTCTTTATTGACCACAAATATTTAGACCACTGAACATACACACTATATTTTTTTTTCATTTCTCATTCTTTTTCCTCTCTTTTTTTAATGGTTTTTAAGAGTTTTTTTTCTTTAGAAATGCAGCATAGTGGGGTACCATATCCAATTAATTTGAAAAAGCAAATTGCTGTAAAATCCCCCAATTTAGAAAAACACACTAAAAATTTAGTTATGAATTTAATATCACGTTCTCACTGTCTATTTTAAAGTAACAGAAATGCTCTCATATTGTGTTGCTTTGCAGTTATAAAATGAATAAAATGAGATTTGAATGCTCACCTGTTCATGAGGTGTACCATAGAAAATATAACATGTTAATACCATTTAAAAAGTGAGTTGAGAACAAATTACATATCTGAAAATCACAGTTCGTTCTCCATTATTCCAATCTTTCATAAAAATAGTGAAGAGGTAAAGAGCCAGTCTAAGCCCTTATTGATTATCCTTTCACTGTTTCATTTATGGATATACGCCCAAATTTTTACACATATCAGAAAACCACCATACCATGGTATGTTTATGATTCATAAGCTTGGTTTGATCACCTAATTTAGGAGTCTAAATTAGCTAATATAAGCTAATTATTAGCTAATTTAGGAACTAATTTAGCTTAAACGTATTACAGTGATAATGGAAAGACAGGCACCTCTAGACATTGATTCAGAACTGTTAAGCATTACTTCACCTCTAAATTACCCATGTCTTATCAATGATTGCATTCATAGCTTAGCTCCGATTTTCTACTTCCTACTCCCTAGTTTAGGCATTTTGGGTAATGTTTAGTCAGAGACATAAGTGCTATATTTTATAGCTTTTGTGCCTTCAATGCATGTGTGTTTATTCCCGATGAAGTTATGCTATGGAAATCAAAATATGGGAGGCAACTGGGACTATGAGGTCTCACTTAATATGGAGATGGGAGCTACTCCATCCCTGAAACTGTAGTGTTTCCAAACAATATTTAAATATGATTAATATTAGTAGATTAATTTCTGGGGGTTCGAATGCTCCTAAATGTGCTCGTGAATATTCATAAATAATTGAAAATATGACTATCATATATATCATGATCATCTATATATATTATAGCGATATACAAACTTTTAAACTAGAAATATATCTCATTCTACCTCAAATAGTAAATATTTTTAAGATTGTGACAATTGGCTAGTACTATTTTATGACATTTACAGAAACATTGAACTACAAATAATATTGTAGGGGAAGAAAAAAGACAGTGTACTAAAAACTCTAAGGACAAAATAATTGCTTCCCAAAGGAAAGCACAATCTGTTAGGAGGTTCTTTGGGGATCTCTCTGTCCTTTTCTGTTTGAATACTGTAAACTGAAAAGGACTATCGATCTTTAGTTTGAACAGGGAAGACCTTTGGATTTTTAAGCAAGCACTGCAGAGGAAAGAACCATGGATTATTAAGAAGAAAAAAAAAGGGTGCGTACACTCAGGATAATTAGAACAGGATTCTAAATCCATGGTTATGACTTAATGAGTCAGTTCCACTTAAACAGGCTTAGTATTTTAATGTATATAATGCCATTCTGTAATTTACGGCCATTTAATCCAAATTTTTTTTTACCAAGTAAGATTCTTAAAATATTTGAATGGATTACATTTTGCAGTTATATTTAATTGGAAACTGAGAAAAAATATTGCTGCCTTGAATAGCAACTAAAATGTTCATATATCTTCTTCCATGTCATCACATTACAGAATAACAATAGCCAGAAAATTTGCAATTGTCAAACTATTTTATTATATTTTGGCAATAGAAGTATGAAATAACCTTTTCTTGTCAAATATGGTCTGAAATTAAATATTTTAGTTTTCTGGCTGCAAAATAAGTCCAGCAAAGGAAATGATTGTGTTGGCAATATGCTTTAGAGGATTTTCTACAGAATATAATTATTTATGACTAACTTTTAGCCAACAAGAGTAATGTCTTCATTTAATCTTTGAGTGTATCTCTGTACTTCACATTGCTATTATACTTTTAGAAGCTGCCAGATGGATTTAACCAAATTTTTCACGGGGAAGAGGACTTGAGAAAGAAAATCTGTGATAAACTGCAGGAGTAACTCTAATTTCATCTAGATTTTATTTACTGTTGTCATATTGGAATATTCCTGGACTCTATCCACCAGTCATGCTGCAAAGAAATCCTGAATACTAGTGCATAGGTAGGCCACAGTCTTACAAGCAATGTGGGGTATCCTGCACCTTACGTTTGGCATTCCAAGTTCACTTGTCATTCTCCAATATTAGCCTATAGTACCCACAGACTTATGCACCCTCAGGCCACATATCAGAACCTATCTCCATTATTACTATTTTTTTTTCTGTGACAAGTAACATTTAACATGGCTGGAAATGAACTTTTTCAGCTCTGAAGTCTCCACGATACTGTGTAAGTTTGGTAACAATGGAGTGCTATGGAAAAAGTAAGAAGACAGAGAAAACATCGTATCAAGTTGTGCCAGGGTAGTTTTATATTGGATATTAGGAAAAAGTTCTTCACAGAAAGGGTTGTTAAGCATTGGAACAGGCTGCCCAGGGAAGTGGTGGAATCGCGATCCCTGGAGGTATTTAAAAGATACATAGATGTGGTGCTTAGGGACATGGTTTAGTGGTGGTTTGGGGAATTGTAGGTTGATGGTTGGACTTGATGATCTTAAAGGTCCATTCCAACAGAGAAAATTCTATGATTCTATAAAGGCTCAATCCTATCCACTTTTGAAAGTCAAAATTATGTTATGAACAATTTATTAACTGTCTTATTTCATTAACTTTATTGTTTTTCCCCCTTAGAGAAAGGTAGATGAGAACAGTATGAAACCTACAATTAGCAGTGAAAAGTTTTGACTCAGAGTAGATTTCAATTTGTTTATTTTGGAGTTGTAGGAATTGATTGACAGAAAGTTTGATTTGATGCTTCAGGACTCTAGCATATGTCTGTAATATAGACTTCTATTTATCATTTTGTAATTTTTGCAATGTTAGTAAAATTGAAAGGTAAAAATTAAAATTGAAATGAAACAGAAAAAAAAAAGGTAAGGTAAGTATTTTATTCCTACTAACTAGAGAAACACTGGCACTTCCTTTTTTTTTTTTTCCTTGTCTAATCTTTCTGACCAGTTTCACAAGCAGGAAATCAAGGGAAACAAATATATGACCTGATCTTTTTGTCTCATTTCCTGTACCAAGGAGACTCATTCTGTTTGCCCTTTCTCAAAAAGTAATAAGGTTATAATACCAAAGTATGTTTATGCATGGGAATTATTCTGAAGAAAAATACCTCTTTTTTCTTTCATTAATCATAACCATGTCTAACACAGCACTAGAAATGACTGGTTTTGATCAACCTAATTTTACCTCTGAACACTCTACAAACTTTCAGCGATGCATCTTTAAGGGAGTATTGGTGGATAGGCAGAACAAATGTCTTCAATAAAGCAAATTATTTTATGATATATATTTTTCAATTGGCTGTTATTGCAGCAGAATCTAAATTAAAAAAAAAAATTCCTATAAAGTTGGTGTTGTCTGAAAATGATCTTAACAAGCATAAATAGTAGTACAATCTTATTCTGACAACTACAGAAACTGAAGTCATTGAGTCTTTATGATATATTTCCAAATGGTTTCATGATACCAATAGCTGTTCCGTAAATACTTTTCCATTTCCTCAGTATCTAAAGTGCATATCTAAAGTGCAGACAACAGTTAATTACATAGTCACATTTTCTTAAAGACCATCTCATTATGAAATAATTATTGAAATACATTAAATCAGTGTACTGAACAAGGTTATTAGATGTAGGACGATCTTTCTTTTAAGAAGAAGGAGAATGTTGAAGGCTTGTATTGCCTGAGGCAGGGATCTGTAGGAGCAGACATAAATGTCTCCTGAGTTACCCTATTTAAAGCTGCCCTGAAGAATGTTAATTCTGCTCTTACTTCCTCCCTGCTGCAAGAAAGTTATCACACATTAAAAAAAAAATGTATGCCACAATACCACACATTCTGGAGAATCAACTTGAAATTGGTCTTGCGGTCCAGAAATGCTGGATTCTTGTAGCATCAGTTGATGCTGTTTAAATTCCCTTCTCTCTTCCTTAGATCCTGCCTAAATACATGTTGCTGTCCTTGTCTTTGCTTTTATTGTTTTTCCTTATTCCAAGAGATTTTGGACTTTGTTTTACCTATGCCCTACTTTCACTCCTGAGACCATTTCTGTGTTTCCATTCACTGTTTTCCCCACCCTCACTTTCTCAATGACGGTTCTTGGCCTCTATGTACTTGTTTTATTTACTCTTTTTCTTTTCACAGCCTTTCTCTCTCCGCCGTTCCCCTTTGACTATGAAACAGGAGCTTTTTACTCTCCATTTTTCTGTGAAAAGTCAAGAAGATAGTGATAATTGTCTTACTCAGTGGAGCAGTTATTTCAAAGTAAACACTATGGACCACCTTCAGAATTGAAATTAGACCTATTCTAGTAATTTAAATATTGAGTTTTGTGGGAGTTATCACTGAGTACTTGAAAATCATTACAGATCCTGTAATTCACAGCCTCAGCAAGACAAATCATACTGGTAGCAATCTGACAGGCATGAGAAAAAATAGTTTGAGAATCCAGATTGCCATGATGCATGAGATAATTACTGATCTGAAATATTCTACAAATACTAGCCATCAAGTCTTTCCTGTCTGTTTACTATCCTCACAGTGTTCAAGCAGAATGAAACTACATCTACTCTTGTCACTCTGAAAGTCACTGCAGTCCACTGTACTCTGTCGCTTAAAGAACAAACCAGAAATATTTTGTAGTACTGGAAATTCAGTTATGATGTTATGGTAAGTTTAAAGAAATATCAATTCCACTACTATATTTTTTTTTCAATATTTCTGAAAAGAAAAAAGCATTTATTCTGTGTTTTAGGGGTGGTCTTGATATTTTCCCACAAATAATGCAAATATGTTTTCAAGGAGTACTTCACCGTAAAATGAAATTTCCAAAGAAAAAAAAAACTTCAATGTTTCATCACTCCATCAAGAGGTTATTTTGATACCCACTTATTTTTCAGCAAAGGGGGAAAAAAAAAAAACAACCCACATCCAAGGCTGCGAACATTGTCTTTTAGTGAATATGTTGATGTCAAAGAACAAACATCTCCCTTCAATTTTATTTGAATAAACTCATGTTTACTTCCTGTTTTTTTTTAACAGATATTCCAGCACCCAATGGAGCTGTAGACATATAAGCATAAATAGGTAGACAAAGAAAGTGTCTCACTCCATGTCCCAGAAATTGTTTTAAATAGCAATATTGAATAAAATTCAGTTAACTTATATTAAATTCAATTGTCACGTTTGCAATGTTTCTAAAAGAGAAAAAATACAGATTGTTTTATAATCAATGTGCAAAGATACCCACTGATGTCCACCAAGTTCTTCCCTTTTCCCTTTTTTCTCTATATGTAATTTTACCCTTTTTTCCTTTCCAACCCTTTCAATATTTCTTTAGCCTTCTGTAGTTCTTATTGCTAACAATAAGAAATATGCAAAAGTTCACTTAGACACCTTATTCATCACAAATTTTCAGCACAGAAATTGATGGCTCTTGGCTTCTTTATTATAGCCACTCAAGTACCTTTTTATTATCTCCATCCATTCATGAAAGAGAAAACTCTCTTCTCACTTCTTTATTAGCAATAATTTGCAACAGTCAAGCAGAATTATTAGAAAAGATGACAACACACACACGCACATATAGAGATTGTTCAGAAACCATTTTCATTGCCAAGACTATAGAGTAACCACTGAGAACCCAAAGCTCCCTTTCCCCTCCCTCTTCCCCAAAATCAGGATATTATAAACAAAAAGGCAGACCCATTACCTTTACTTTTGTATTTCTCTTCTAGTTTGTAGTCTGAAGGGTTTTGCACTTCATGTTACAGTTTAAGAGTAAGATACTTGCATGTGAGCTAATCTTCCTAAGGTTCTCAAGGAAACTCACTTCCTTTCTTTTTAAATTTTGCATGTGCACTTCCATGCCTTTCCAAAGCTGTTTACCCAAATGAGCACCAGAATTCCCATGCATGTGCGTTTTTTCCTAAAACCAGACCTCAATGACTCTAAAATGCCAGAATAATTCTAAATCATGGATATTAGAGCATGCCTGTGGAATTCTGATTTCAATCACTTCTCAGACACTGCTACTAGGATGCAAGTTGGGTTAGTGATTCATGACACCATGAATTAGTAAATTCATTAGTAAATTATTGTACTTGAAATTCTATATTTATTCAGTCAGTTGTAAGAAAACAAAACTAACAAACAAACAAACAAACAAAATGAAACCCTTATTCAGTATCCTGTAGTAACCAAAACTAATGTGTTGTTTCACTTTTGTGTTTGTTAATCATGCTGAATTCCAATAACTGGTCTATTAATAATGAAGCGTTGAATTTATAATATCTCTTTCTATACCAAGACTTTATTACTACTTATATTTTGGCATCTGTATTCACTGTGTCATTCTGAAAACGTCAACGAAAAAATCAATTGTCATATTATAGTTTTTGTCATAAATCTGACAAACATAAATGAACTCCTTAATGTTCTCAGATTGTAATAATATAGAGTTCTTTGAAAACTGTAATTACTTAGGATGCATATAATTTCATCTAGCAGAAAGTTTGCTATTCAAGTCTTATTTTATGATTAGGTTCAGAATGAAAAATCTGTTCAGTTCATCTTTAACATAGAATTTAGTGGTGAAAACCTTTGTACCTTCTTTTCTATTTATGATTTTGTTTTACTTTTCTCTCTTTCTTATTTTTATTTGAGTGTGGGGTGCTTTAACAGTTGAATTCCTCATATTCTTTTATATTTTTCTTTTGCATATGGTATTAAAATTCTAGCAGTATGTCAGGAATAAACACTGGGCTTAAATTTTCATAATGATCCAGTTGGCAGCCAGTCACAAGTGTAGCGAGTGTTCCCCAGTACTGAGTATTGGGTCCTGTTCTGTTTAATATCTTTATCAACTACCTGGATGAGGGGATCAAGTACACCCTCAGTAAGTTTGCAGATGACACCAAGTTGGGCAGGAGTGTTGATCTGCTTCAAGGTAGGAGGCTCTGCAGAGGGATCTGGACAGGCTGGATTGATGGGTTGAAGCCAACAATGTGAGGTTCAACAAGGCCAAGTGCCTGGTCCTGCACTCAGGTCACAACAACCCCATGCAACACTACGGGCTTGGTGAAGAGTGGATAGAAAGCTGCCGGGCAGAAAAGGACCTGGGGGTGTTGGTCGACAGTTGGCCAGCAGTGTGCCAAGGTGGCCAAGAAGGCCAATAGCGTCCTGGCTTATATCAGGAATAGTGTGGGCAGCAGGACTAGGGAGGTGATCATGCCCCTGTACTTGGCACTGGTGAGGCACCACCTTGAATACTGTGTTCAGTTTTGAGCCCCTCACTACAAGAAAGATATTGAGGTAGTGGAGCATGTCCGGAGAAGGGCAACAAAGCTGGTGAGGGGTCTAGAGAACAAGTCTTATGAGGAGCAGTGGAGGGAACTGGGATTATTTAGTCTGGAGCAAATGAGGCTGAGGGAAGACCTTATCGCTCTCTAAAACTACCTGAAAGGAAGTTGTAGCAAGGTGGCTGTCGGTTTCTTCTCCCTAGTAACAAGCCATAGGACAAGAGGAAATGGCCTTAAATTGCACCAGTGGAGGATTAGATTGGATAGTAGGAAAAATTTCTTCACTGAAAGGGTTATTAAGCATTGGAACAGGCTGTCCAGGGAAGTGGTTGAGTTACCATCCCTGGAGGTATTTAAAAGATGAGTAGATGTAGGGCTGAGGGACACAGTTTAGGGGTAATTTAGCAGTGTTAGGTTAAGGGTTGGACTTGATGATCTTAAAGGTCTCTACCAATGAAAACGATTCTATCATTCTATGATATGTTTTACCTTGAATATGACATGTTTTAGAAGATGAGTGCTACATTTTTCTCCATGTCAACACTCTCCTCTCAATTTCAGCAATAATTTGAGTATTTTTGTCAAGTATATATACTTCTAAATAGTTTTTGAAGTGAAAAAGAGAAATCTAGACCTGTAATAAAGTCAACAGAGATTAAAAGGATCTCAAGATTTCATTTCAGGTCTTCAGGGTTGTCAATTCCCAACCTTTGTTCTGAAGGTGGTATCGAAAAGGAAAAAACATTTAAGCACTAAGAACTAAAGCATATTACTGTAGGCTTAATGTCACACTAATGGGTTTGCGTAAGTTTCTGGCTGATTTGGAACAAAGGTAAAGGAATTCTGCATCTGCTCTGAGCATATGTCAGGATGCAGCATGTTAATATATGCTTAGAAATAGAAGCTGCAAGAAAAAGATCCTCAAAAATCCAAGGCAGAAATATTTTGAATAAGATGTAAATTAGTTCGTGAAGATGCCCTTTAAATGTCTTTAATTTCTTCTTTTATTTATTTTTCTTTCTTGTGTATCTGGAAGGATGTACATTTATGCAAGCCTAAATATGTGTGTAACACAAAAGGATGAAGGTGAGAGGTGAGATTCAGCTCTCCTACTTTGTAAATCACTGAGTGAGACTTCTAAATCAGAATTAGCCTGGATTTCTTTGTAGTCGATAGAGAGAAATAGATGTCTCCAGAGGGTGATTTATCAAGACTCTTAGATACCTACCTAAGAATTTCTTCAGAATGTCAAAATTTATCAAATGTTTTCTTGTACTTCACAACATATGAAGATAAATCACAGTTAAATAAAAATATTTTTCTGTGTATCATAAGAATATTCCGTAAAGCTGTATACATTAAGGAAGGAGTTGAAGTTAAATCTGGATATGTATTTGATTCTGGAAAAACATGGCACAGCTGTCATTCTTCACAGGGAAGTAGTTTACCCTATTTAGAGAAAAACACTCTTCTTTCCAGTTTGTTTGTTTGTTTGTTTTTTTATTGAGGAAGTTTTGCAGAAAATCTTCAAATTCATCCTCGGTAATGACCTTCTTAACACAGGACATGTCCAGATGAGAAAAGGAATCACTATCATGTTCACAAACTCTGGTGTAACCTCAGGATTGGAGCCACAGTTGTCCTTATTCCTACTCCGCAGGGCAGGGGATTTATTCAGTGCAATGGCATCAGCTGTGACGTTCTCTTTTTTTTGTGGTGGTAAGCTGAAAGTTTAACAATAGTGACAAGAGAAAGAGATGTGATTCTTTTCTGTCTCCTAATTACTTATATCTTGGCAGCAGCTGAGGGACTCTTGCTAAAGAGTTCAGTGGTAGAGTCAGCAAATGCTTGGTAAAGAGAAGCAAGACTGTCTTAGAACAACAACCACCCCCATCCCCCCCCCCCNAAGAAGTTTATCACCTTCTTATTCTTGGCTCAGCAAGGGCCTTTTAGATTCCACTTTCTGCTTCATCTTAGTTATGACAACACACATCATCAAGCAAATAGCAGTTACATCAGTTGGGGATGAAACCCCAGCATGCGTCACTCTCCACAGTTATGTTTATCTAAGGAAAAGAAAGTCCAAGACATTGTAAAAAAAACCCCAAAATTGAAAATTGTATAATAAAAAAATAAAGTTGAATTCAAATTAATCTATTTCTCTAAGTTTCTGGTAAAACATATACGATTCCAGAAATATGACACATTGGCCATGCTAGCATGTGAGATTCAAAAAGATGTAAAAGAAAAAAAAGTCTACCATACCAGAAAATAACACATAAGCGATCTTAGATTAGAAAAGATGAGAGAAATAATTCAGCACCTTTCAAAGTTTTGAAAAGGTGAGATGTGATCTGAAACGGTTAATTAGTGTCCAAGTTGTTCCTGTAAAATAGACTTGCTGCATTTTTATTGTAACTTAGTGAGTTGTTTCAGAAACAAACAAATGTAAATCTATTATTAAATACCATATAATCAGCATAAGACAAAGCCCTGATTTTGCCTGGGGTGCTATACAGATAGAATAGTAGTTTCATACATTACTGTCAGAGTAAATCTCATAGATACTCCATAAAAAGACCTTAATAAATTCAGTCAAGTCTGGTGCCATATTTGTCACTGGATAACACAGAATAAAGTAGCATACGAAACAGTTTGATTCTCTGCAATGAATGCCTTTGATCTTGAGTCTTTCTAGTCCAGATTTTATGAGGACAACTATACCTTTTACTGTTTCTTTTCTTCTTTTTTTTTATTATTTTTTCTTTTTATTTATGTATTTCACGTCTTATTAGCTGCAAGAACAGATTATTGTAATTCTCTCTGTTACAGTCTGCTGAGTACAGTTATCTCCAGATTACAGCATGTCCAAAACTCCTCAGCTCATCTTTTAGCCTTCAGAGTTCAGACAACCTATTAGTACTATCTTCAAAGATTTATAGTAGCTTTCTGTTTCAACTAGAATTATCTGCAAGATATTAATTCTATTTGTTGAGTCATTAAATGAACTTGAATCCTCATCTCTGAGCTTCTGTCAAGCATATACCATGCTAGGATCTTTACCCTCTGATCAATGTCCTGTGAACGATATGTCTTTCAAATAGAAAGTCTATGATTAAAATTTTTTATGTCTCATCTTATTTTTTTGTCTGTCATATTAGGGGGTTTGGAGTTTTTTACATTTGTCTGTTTTCTATCTTTAATTCAAATGAACTAGATAAACTTCAGGCAGCTTCATATTTTGCCTTTTATTTACATAATTGGACAACAAATACGCAACTGACAGTCCTATTACTTATAGGACTTCCATTAAAATACTATGTCGGATTAAAAACTCCCACTATTTTCAGAAATGCCTTAATTCTTATTTTTATTCACCAATTTTCAAAGGTCTGTGGGATTTTATGTACATGCCCGAAGGGGACACCAGAGTCTCCCTATTTCATATTACCCACCAAAAAGCTGTCCACTAGCATATTTTTTTTTCTATTTGAAAGTACTAGATTCCTCTGTAAAACTGATGTTAAAATAGCTTTCATTTAATGTGAATGGAGATTGGTGCTTAAAAATTTAGATCACAATGTAATATATGAGTTTATTTAAATATATTGATATTATTTTTTACATAATAGTGGAAACTTCAGAGAGGAATTTGTTTGAATGAACTTTTAAAAAAAATTAATCAAGATACAGCATTTATAGAAGCTAATGCTCAAAACAGCTCTGAAAAGTATAGTCAGTTTACTAAATATATAGATGGGGAATGGAAAAAAAATTGATTTGCACAACATCATTTAGGAAGCTGTTTTTTGCTAAGAATGGAAAAATTAAACCAGAGTTTCAGAGTTCCTTGTGTATTCTTTATTGAGTTAACTATTTTAAGTCTGCTTAAATGAATTGGGAGGGAGGGTAGTACTTTAAAAAAAATTGTCTAATACACATGCATAGGAATATATCAAAATACCTCTGGGATATTAGTTCATTGGCTGTAATTAGCTAAATCACAATTTCTTTACACTCATGTCTCTTCTATACTTGTAACATCATCAGGGTCACTAGGACCTTAAATATACTCTATCAACTTTTTTTATTGCTACAGTGGGTTTCCTAATTTCTTATCTTATCTTTGGTGTTCAGTCTACTCTCAAAATTTTTTTGCCAGCTAATAGTATAACATATTTATGCATCATAAGACTTTTATTACCTGCTAAGCTTCTGTGTCAAAAGCAGATCACTTTCACTTCTGCTTTGCCAGTCTACATAATTTCCAATCAGCTAGGCCTGTCAAAAGTCTTATTCCTTCAAACTCTCACCACTATGAGCACTACAAAACTTCTTTATGGTCAAGTATGGATTATGTGGACTGCCATTTAACTATGCAATATACACTTTTTTGTCAGGTTTCAGCTTTGTTTTTCATATTAATTTAATTCATTAGACTATTTTTTCTTTGGGGTCTTTTTGGATTATCTCAGCCACCTTTCCTGTCCTAACGCTATATAAACCAAACCTGACTGTAGAAGAGTTTTAATATTCTGTAAATATTTTATTATACTGTGCTTTAGCATAGCTGTTTCTTCAGTCTTTTCAGACATGCCTGCTTTATATAGATTTTATTGTTTTCCTCTGAACTGGAAGTACTGTTGAATTCATTATGATTTCAGGCTTGATGATACACCTGCCATTGACTTACCATCTATTGACTTCACCAATAGTTCCACTGGCTGAGAATGATTAAATCCGTGTTTCCATTTTACACTTGATTTATCTGGCATTAAACCTTAATGGCTAAAGGTATATCTATTGCTTGCAGCAGAAAGTTTCCTGAGGAAACCAGTCACAGGAGGAACCTTCTGCTTAGGTTATTTCTGTGCCCTGGAAGATAGAAACTACTCACAGCCTCCACGAACATGACAAAACCAAACCCAGATATGCAGGAGTTTTCTACACAGTTCTGTTCCCAAGAGATTTTTGCAGCTACTATAGTTCCTTCAAGCTCTCTGTACCATGATTAATGAGGGCTCACAGAAAAGTTTGTATAAAGGGTCCCTAAGAGTATTTATCTGGAAAGCTGGAGCCATTTAGGGGAGGTCACCACTGAAAAATCACACTATATAATTTACAGAGTTTTAAACTTTAAGGGGAGGAGGGGAAGGAAGGACAATGGAAAATTTTTATTATTGTAACCAATTCTAATTTCAAGGAACATTTGATATAATCTTAATGCTGTCTCCTTCAAAACATTCCACATGATTGCAAGATAATGAAACTAATAAGCATCAAAACTTTAATAATGTTTTAACAATTTTTCAATGGTAGAAGGAACTGTACAGCTGAGGACAGACAAAGTTGTCTACAGCCAGATAGGAAAATATGTTGAATCATCAGACTTCACAGATAGTTTAAAAAGTGATTGCAAAGGTTGCAAATGGAATTGAATTTAGCTCTTATATTCACCACTTTTAATTTGGATTTATAACAATTTAATCAGTAAGAAAAAATCTATTAACATGGAATCCTGGCCCCTTACTTGGACAGCTTGCCTGTTTTTTCATTGCAGAGTAACAAAGATCAAATTTGATTAAAGAAAAAATATAATTTTTCTGTGGAATCAACAGAGAGAAAAGGAAGTCTGCAAAGAGAGAGCCATTCTACTCAGGTCAGGCACTACCCGCTGTCCATTAGCTGTATGAGAAGCCTAGGCTGCATTTCCCCTTTTCGGCTTCCACACCTGCATTTCTTCCTGCTGGAAGTCAAACCTCAGGAAGAAATGAAAAAAAGGGAAGAGGAAGGGAAGGTGAGCCAAGCAAGAGAGGCTGGTGAACATTTAGTTCTCAGCCAGGAGCTCCCAAGGTACGTTACCAGACCTAGGAAATGCCAGCGATTTCTGACTTTTCAGTGAAACTGTATGCAATCTGCAAGGTGTTATCTAGTCTGTTTTGTATCTCTTCTGTGGAGAGTATGGGACATGTTGGCTATCTTCATCTTCTCAAGATATAGTCAGATTTGCCATCAGGAATGTCTCACCTTCAACAGAAGAGAGATATCATAGGATATAAATTTGCTGATATGTCAGGATGCTCACCAAAGAAAGAATAATAGCATCATAGAACCATAGAATGGTTTAGGTTGCAAGGGACATTAAAGATCATCTAGTTCCAAGCCCCCCCACCATGGCCAAGGATACTTTCCACTAGACCAGGTTACTCAAAGCCCTATCCAACCTGGCTTTGAACAGTTCCAGGGATGGGGCCTCAACAACTTCTCTGGCCAACTTGTTCCAGTGCTTCACCACCCTCAGAATGAAAAATTTCTTCCTGATATCTAATCTAAATCTACCCTCTTCCAGTTTGAAGCCATTACCCCTTGTCCTATCTTACATGCCCTTGTAACAAGTCCCTCTCCAGCTTTCTTGTAGGCCCCCTTTAGGTACTGGAAAGCTGCTATAAGGTCTTCCCAGAGCCTTCTGTTCTCCAGGCTGAAAAACCCCAACTGTCTCAGCCTGTCTTCATAGGAGAGGTGCTCTAATCCTCTGATCATCTTTGTGGCCCTCCTCTGGACTCACTCAAACAGGTCCATGTCCTTCTTATGTTGGGGGCTCCAGACCTGGACATAGTACTCCAGGTGGGGTCTCACAAGAGCAGAGCAGAGGGGCAGAATCACCTCCCTTGACCTGCTGGCCACACTTCTTTTCATGTAGCCCAGGATGCAGCTGACTTTCTGGGCTGCGAGCTCGCATTGCTGGCTCATGTTGAGCATCTCATCCACCAACACCCCCAGATCCTTCTCCTTGGGGCTGCTCTCAATCTATTCTCCACCCAGCCTGGATTTGTGCGTGGGATTGACCCAACCCATGTGCAGGACCTTGCACTTGGCCTAGTTGGACCTCATGAGGTTTGCACAGGCCCACCTCTCCAGCCTGTCCAGGTCCCTCTGGATGGCATCCCTCCCCTCCAGCGTGTCAACCGCACCACGCAGCTTGGTGTCATCAGCAAACTTGCTAAGAGTGTACTCAGTCTTGCAGTCCATGTCACTGACAAAGATGTTAAATAGTACTGGTCCCAGTACCGACCCTTGAGGAATGCCACTCATCACTGTTCTCCAGTTGGACCTCGAGCCGTTGACCATAACCCTTTGGGTGCAGCCACCCATCCAATTGCTTATCCACCAAGTGGTCCATCCATCAAATCCATGTCTCTCCAGTTTAGAGACAAGGATGTCGTGTGGGACAGTGTCAAATGCTTTGCACAAGTCCAGGTAGATGACATCTGTTGCTCTACCCTTATCCACTGACACTGTAACCCCATCATAGAAGGTCACTAAATTTGTGACTTGCCCTTGGTGAAGCCATGTTGGCTGTCACCTATCACCTCCTTGTTTTCCATGTGCCTTAGCGGAGTTTCCAGGAGGATCTGCTCCATGATCTTGCCAGGCTCAGAGGTAATACTTACTGGCTTATAGTCCCCCTGGTCTTCCTTTTTTCCCTTTTTGAAAATGGGGGTTATGTTTCCCAATTTCCAGTCAGTGGGAACTTCTCCAGACTGCCATGACTTTTCAAATATAATGGAAATTGGCTTAGCAACTTCATTTGCCAGTTCCCTCAGGACCCGCGGATGGATTGCATCAGGTCCTATGGACTTGTTCATCTTCAAGTTTCTTAGGTAGTCTGGTATTTGATCTTCTACAGTAGGCAGTTATTCATTCTCACAGCCGCTGTCTTTGTCTCTGTGACATGGGAAGAGTTGTTAAAGCTCTTGCCAGTGAAGACCAAGGCAAAAAAGTCATTGAATACCTCAGCCTTCTCCATGTGGTGGGTGACTAGGTCTCCTGTTTTCTTCCAGACTGGGCCTACATCTTCCTTAGTCTTTCTTTTATCATTGACATACCTATAGAAGTTTTTCGTGTTGCTCTTGATGTCCCTTGCCAGATTTAATTCTATCTGGATTTTAGCTTTCCTAACCTGATCCCTGACTGCTCGAACAATTTCTCTGTGTTCCTCCCAGGCTACCTGTCTTAGCTTTCACCCTCTGTAGGCTTCCTTTTTGCTTTTGAGTGTGTCCAGGACCTCCTTGTTCATCCATGCACCTCTCCTGGCTTTTTTGACTGATTTCTTCTTTGTTGGATACCTCACTCCTGAGCTTGGAGGAGGTGATCCTTGAATACCAACCAGCTTCCTTGGGCCCCTCTCCTCTCCAATGCTTTATCCCATGGAACCCTACCAAGCAAATCCCTGAAGGGGCTGAAGTCTGCTCTCCTGAAGTCCAGGGTACTGAGCTTGCTGCTCACCCTCCTCACTGCCCTAAGGATTCTGAACTCTACCATTTCATGATCACTGTTGCCAAGGCTACCCTTGAGTTTTGCTTTCCCCACTAGCCCCTCCTTGTTGGTAAGGACAAGGTCCAGCATAACTCCTCTTCTCACTGGCTCCTCTACCACTCAGAGAAGGAAGTTATCATTGACACATTCCAAGAGCTTCCTGGATTGCTTGTGCCCTGGTGTGTTGTCCCTCTAACAGATATCAGGGTGGTTGAAGATCCCCACGAGGACCGGGGCCTGTGAATGCGATGTCACTCCTACCTTGTCTATAGAGGCCCTCATCTGCTCCGTCATCCTCGTCAGATGGCCTGTAGCAGACCCCCACTGTCACATCACCTGCCCTTGCCCTCCCTTCAGTCCTGATCCATAAGCTCTCTGTCAGCTCCTCATCCATCCCCAGGTGGAGCTCCATGCACTCCAACTGGTCATTGACATTGCACATTTATGCAAACTTATAAAATGATCTAATCAAGTGAGATTATAGAAGCTAAAACCACATCCAGACCTTGCTGATTTGAAGAAGTTAATTTCCATTTGTCCTATAGCAGACAATTTTGAACTCAGCATTAAATGCATCTTTCAATAGAAAAAGGTTTATGTGCATTCAGACTGAAACTAAAATAACACATACTGTATCATTGTAAAGGAATTAGCATCTGCTTCTATTTAATATTCAAATTAAAGCAAATTATCAATTCTGTATAATGTTATACTGATTGTACAATTATTAGATAATGGTAGCCATCACTGTACAGTAACAGATTGGCAGTATTGATGTACATTAAAATATAACAAAATCAAGAAGCTAATAATTTAATAAAGTAACACAAACACATTAATTAAGAAATAAATCCCTGCCAGTACTCTGTACCACACAGTGGGTCAGTCACTATTAAGATGATCTGTAAAAGTAAAATTCTGTTTCAGAAAGCATCTGCAAATTTTGAAATTTATTATCACACACATGACAATGAAACTGGACTCTCAAAATGTAACAAAGAATGTCAGCAGAGTCGGGTCTATTTTAAACAAATACCCTGTCTAGTGGTCTGTTAAGCTGCAGTTTACTAATCTCATTTAATTTATGTAATATTTTATTGTCTTCATCTAAACCATGACAGGTTCCCTTAGAGGGAAAGAGGAGCCTCAAGTGAAAAGATAGATTTAGACACATAAATTTGAAGCAGTGAAACAAAGGTGAATGAATTCCACTCATCAACTTGAAGTTTTAATTAATTAAATACAAGAGAGAAGAATACACACATTATGTTTAAATTGTTAGAACACAGAGCTCTGAGCTCTATCTGCAACACTGGAAATGCTGTTTTGAATCCTTGCTCCAAATAGGAGGTCACATAGACCTGTAGTACACTTTTACCAACCAAAATTAAATCCCATTGATTGTTCCAGGGGCTCCTTTTTTCCTTCCATCTCTTCAAATAAATAAAATCTGTATGTAAACAACAGATATTTCAAAAATAAATCCCTCCCAAATTAAACCAGAGAGTCAGAGGTTTTAGTGGCCAGCCCTAATAAACAACTGCAATAAAACCACTTGATGTCATGGCAGAACTGGGCAAGCTGTTCTTTACATCATTTCAGTATCCTTTTTAATGCAGCTCCCAGCAACTGCACTAAATCACAGTCAGAGTTTGTGACATTAGGTGTTTAAAATAACCTGAAAAGAGGGCATCTGAATTAACATTAATTAATTAATCAGTTAACTCATTACAGCAGAGCAGTTCCTCCCAACCTTCACTTAGGTTGGATTTGATCATTCTTTTTTCAGACAGTGGATTATTTCTCTCCAACCATACTATTTGCTCTGAAAATAGATTACCACTCCCTATAAACCTGACTCTTTTCAAAATTCAGCTTCATTTAGTTAACAACCAATAAGTCCATAGAAGGCAAAGCAATAAATGAAAATCAGAAATTGAAAATTCCTTTTCTTTCATGTTTTATCTATTCCCTTCAATACTTACTGATATTTTAGGAAAAGTCCTCATCAGTTTTTTCTCTTTTCCGTTGCCTCCTAAATGCTTTCCAGACTTTGTTTTTCACTGCCTACTTCTTACTTACTATTGTCCACATTCATCTGCAGATGCAACATTTCTTAACAGTCTATTATCCTCTTTGATTTGAGGATAAACTGAGGACATTGGAGGCTACTATGCTTATTAGTTCATTTGAAATGAACTTCAAGCCTTCACAGGCTTGATAAATGGGCAGAGAGGAAAGTCATGCTTTTCAACAAGGAGAAGTGCAAAGTACAGCATCTGGAGAGGAAAAACCTTAGGCACCAGTACACGCTGGGGGCTTTGCCAAGAAGAACCTTGGGGTCCTGATAAACACCGAGATGAACATGAGCCAGCAATATGTCCCTGCAGCAAAAAAGGCTAACAACCGCCTGGGCTGCATTAGGAAAACTGTCGCCAGCAGGTCAAGGGAGATGATCCTTCCTTTCTCTTCAGCACTGGTGAGACCACAAATGGAGTACTGTGTTCAGTTTTGGGCTGCCCAGAACAACAAAGGTATGAACTTATTGGCACAAGTCTAGCACCGGGTGACAAAGATGATTAAGGGACTGGAGTATCTTTCACATGAGGAGAGGCAGAGAGAGCTGGGACTGTTCAGACTGGAGAAGAGAAGACTCAGAAGATCTCATCAATATGTACAGATATCAAGTGGAAGACAAAGTAGGGAAACAGACTCTTCTTCGTAGTGCACAGTGAAAGGACAGTATGCAATTGGCACAAACTGAAACACATCAAATTCCATCTGAACACAAGAAAACACTTTCTTAATCTGAGGATTGTTAAACCCTGAAGTAGGTTTCCCAGAGATGCTATGAAATCTCCATCAGCAGAGATACTCAAAAAATGTCAGGACATGGTCTTGGGAAACCTAATCTAGATGATCCTACCTGAGCAAGGGAGTTGGACCAGATTATCTCAAAAGGTCCCTTCCAACCTTGATCATTCTGTGATTCTGTGAATAATGACCCTTAACATTCCTGTTTTAACACTATGATATAACATAGTATTTCAGATACATGAAATGAACAGGAAAAGCATGAAAAAAATATCAATTGTATCAAAAGGAATTATTTAACTTTTACCTCACAGAACTGCATAGAATTTCCACTTGTTTTGCTGATATTCACATGAATATTGGTGAGTCTAAATGTACTATTCTGGGGATATTATCCTCTTTGCACTGGCTCTCGCGCAGTTCTGTGTCCTGAAGAACTTAGTGCAATAGATGACATCACTCAACCAGGATATCACTGCCATCAGCTGACCCTCAAACTCTCAGAAGCAAGCTGATACCAAGCAGCCCAATTCTAAAATATCTGCTGGAGTTTCTGAGTTGGTTGCCTGCCCTCAAGAAAAGGTATTAATATTTAGACAAGTGTCTTAATTTATCTAGCCATCTTGTGATTTCAACCACACAAAAAAAGAATACCAAAGATGTCTGAAGGAGAGGTCTATATGAAGCTAGAGAACAAAGAGAATGTAGGCAGAAGCAGCAAAATATTTTAACTGTGATGTCCACACATGCAGACTTCATTCTTAATGCAAACACTTGAGAGTTGGAACCAATATTGAACTTTCTGCTGACATTAACCAGGAACACCATACAGAAAGCTTTTGCTCCTAAAATGGATTGAAGTTTACATAGGCTTCAGCATTATAGTTTTGTTCAATTTATTAAGCACAACCCCGAAAAAGCAGTGGTCATCTACAAAGCCTCCACATCTACAAACACCCATGCGTCATGGTTTAACCACTGCTGGCAACTACGCACCACACAGCTGCTCACTCACTCACCCCCAGCAGGATGGGGAAGAGAATAGGAACAGTAAAAGTGAGAAAACTCATGGCATGAGATAAAGACAGTTTAACAGGTAAAGCAAAAGCTGCATGTGCAAGAACAAAACAAAACAAGAAATTCATTTACTATTTCCCATTGTCAGGCAGGTGTTCTGCTATCTCCAGGAAAGCAGGGTTCCATCACACGTAACAGTTACTTGGGAAGACAAAAAGCCATAACTCAAGATGTGCCCCCATTCCTTTTTCCCCCAGCTTTATATACTGAACATGATGTCATATGGTATGAAATATCTCTTTGATCAGTTGGGGTCAGCTGTCCTGACTGTATCCCCTCCCAACTTCTTGTGCACCCGCAGCCTCCTTGCTGACAGGGTGGTGTGACAAGCAGAAAAGACCTTGACTCTGTGTAAGCACTGCTCAGCAATAACAGAAGTTTCCGTGTATTACCAACACTATTTTCAACACAAATCCAAAACACAGACACATACAAGCTACTATGGAAAAAATTGACTCTATCTCAGTCAAAACCAGCACACCATGTCATAGAAACATAAATAAACCTAATATCTGCCTATCACACTTTTATTATCTTAGAGGAAAAAAATATCACATTTAGTATATACAGTTCTTTCAGGCAGTACAGATGATATGTGGCAGAAATCTTGTCAGCTAAACAAGGTCAACATACGCACTTTTGAATGAACAGTGTTAGATGTAGATTTTAGGGACAGGACATTGAGCACTGAAAAATAAAGGCAAAAAGATTCCAAAATATTCTAAGATAAACATTTTTTTCCTGTTTTGAATGTTTTTTTTTCTGTGAAATTGCCTGCAATCAGGTAACATAGGTCTTAAACGCATGTTAAAACTCAAAAGCAAATTTCAGTCCAAAATTCTATTTTTTCTAGTTTTCCAGAGAAAAATATTTTCAAACAAACTTCCATTTTCATTTGCTTTCTCCATCTTTTCTCTCCCCCTGCTGTTCCCTCTTGTGGAAACAATTCATAATAAATAATAATCTGTACAACTTCACATATCAGCTTGGTAGTGATTTATACATACTGATACAGTTAATGAAAATGTAAACTCATTAAATTATCATGGAATCACGGAATTTTCAGAGTTGGAAGGGACCTCTAGAGATCATCTAGTCCAACTCCCCTGCCAAAGCAGGATTGCCTAGAGCACATTACTCAGGACTGCATCCAGGCAGGTCTTGAAAATCTCCAGAGGAGGGGAGTCCACAACCTCCCTGGGCAGCCTGTTCCAGTGCTCTGTCACCCTAACCGTAAAGAAGTTTTTCCGTATATTTGAACGGAACTTCCTATGTTCTAACTTGTGCCCATTGCCCCTCGTCCTGTCATTGGGAACCACTGAAAAGAGTCTGGCTCCATCCTCCTTCAACCCACCCTTTAGATACTTGTAC
>VUYV01000135.1:741781-864038 GCA_008711295.1 Anarhynchus alexandrinus
GGAGGTGATTCTGCCCCTCTACTCCACTCTCGTGAGACCCCACCTGGAGTACTGCGTCCAGCTCTGGAGTCCCCAACATAAGAAGGACATGGACCTGCTGGAGCGTGTCCAGAGGAGGGCCACGAGGATGATCCGAGGGCTGGAGCACCTCTCCTATGAGGAGAGGCTGAAAGAGTTGGGGCTGTTCACCCTGGAGAAGAGAAGGCTCTGGGGAGATCTTATTGCGGCCTTCCAGTACCTAAAGGGGGCCTACAGGAGAGCTGGGGAAGGACTTTTTACTAGGACATGTAGTGATAGGACGAGGGGGAATGGCTTCAAACTGGAAGAGGGCAGGTTTGAATTGAACATTAGGAAGAAGTTTTTCACTTTGAGGGTGGTAAGGCACTGGAACAGGTTGCCCAGAGAGGTTGTTGAAGCCCCATCCCTGGAGGTGTTCAAGGCCAGGCTGGACGTGGCCTTGGGCAACCTGGTCTAGTGGGAGGTGTCCCTGCCTATGGCAGGGGGGTTGGAACTCGATGATCTTCAAGGTCCTTTCCAATCTAAACCATTCTATGATTCTATGATTCTATGATTGATCCATGTCACAGAAACAGAAAAGATATAATTTATCTGAATGTTTTTAACTACATTATGGACACCTACAGCTGCAGTTCCCCCTGATAGTGTGACCAGCTCAAATGTAGCTAAGGATGGCTAAAATTAGGAAAGATAAACCTTGTCATAAGCATTATGTCTATTGTTCATAAGGTATGATAGATAAATTATTAGAATATTTGGAGAAGAACTGATAACAATTTTGAATATGTAAAAGTTAGGAAGTATGTGAAAATGCCATCCAGAGAGACCTAGACAGGCTGGACAGGTGGGCTTGTGCAAACCTCATAAAGTTCAACCAGACCAAGTGCAAGGTCCTGCACATGGGTCATGACAATCCCAAGCACAAACACAGGCTGGGTGGAGAATGGATTGAGAGTAGCCCTGAGGAGAAGGACTTGGGGGTGTTGGTGAATGAGATGCTCAACATGAGCCGGCAATGTGCACCTGCAGCCCAGAAAGCCAGCTGCATCCTGGGCTGCATGAAAAGAAACGTGGCCAGCAGTTTGAGGGAGGTGATTCTGCCCTGCTCTTGTGTGACCCCACATGGAGTACTTTGTCCAGGTCTGGGGACCCGAAAATAAGAAGCACATGGGCCTGTTGGAGTGAGTCCAGCAGAGGACCATGAAGATGATCAGAGGGCTGGAGCACCTCTCCTATGAGGAGAGAGTTGGGGTTTTTCAGCCTGGAGAAGAGAAGGCTCTGGGAAGACCTTATAGTGGCCTTCCAGTACCTAAAGGGGGCCTA
The DNA here is from genome assembly GCA_008711295.1 of Anarhynchus alexandrinus. Lineage (NCBI taxonomy): Eukaryota > Metazoa > Chordata > Aves > Charadriiformes > Charadriidae > Anarhynchus > Anarhynchus alexandrinus. The sequence continues at coordinate 743,123 of VUYV01000135.1, forward strand.
CAAGAAAGCTGGAGAGGGACTTGTTACAAGGGCATGTAAGATAGGACAAGGGGTAACGACTTCAAACTGGAAGAAGGTAGATTTAGATTAGATATCAGGAAGAAATTTTTTACTGTCATGGTGGTGAGGCACCAGAAGAGGTTGTCCAGAGAAGCTGTGGATGCCCCATCCCTGGAAGTGTTCAAGGCCAGGTTGGTTATTCACAGTAACTGAAATGGTTTGTTGTTGTCTGAAACACATGAAAGAAACATTAATTTTTTTTGATACACACATTCCCCAAATAAATCTTTTTCAGGCATTGACTTGCAAGAAAATAGCTTATGGTTTTTTAAAATTTAAGCAGTATTTTTATTTTTTCAAGCATCTTCATTAACTAATGTAATTGCAATGGAATAAAGAGATGTTTGAGCATCACTCAGATGTGTAAAACTACACAGCTGAAAACCAAAAAGTTTTGAAGCAGATGATAAGAGCACTTAGGTGAATGATTAAAGACTGTGTTTTTGGAAGAGATATCACACTTGTTTTTATGTTCTTGGGTTTTTTTAGAAGGCTAGATACAGAATAGTGTGTCCAAAACATACATAAAAGTGGCAAATAAATCTTTGTAATATTCTAGTTACCAAAGAAAAAGCAAAGTCAAAACACAGTCTATGTCCTATCACTGGACTGAAGAGAAATCCTGGCAAAACTTTAAAAAGAAGTTTTATCAGCCATACTGCTCTTTTAAAAGTTATGCATTCTTTACATTATAATTCACAAACAGGAAAATTCAGTCTTTTAAATCTGTTTGCCTTTAAACATCAGCATTCAATAAGTTTTCTGAGTAGAGTCTTTGCATCCCTGTAACTTCTCAAGTGTCTTTTACATATTCATTTTCTAAACGAGTACAAAATCTACCTCTGGAAATAACCTTCTTCAGTTCAGTCCTTAGAATGCACTTTCTGGAAGAAGACTCTACAGCGTGTCCCCAGTACAACTGTGCATGGATTTCCCCTATTGTTTCTGGGTTTTTGTGTATAATCTATCTGAGATTTCTTTCCATGTCTTACTATCTCCTCCATACATAAGGCAGCACGTGAAAATGGGGAAGATTTTGTTTGTAACCAATACGAAGAATTCATTTCCCTTCCTTTTAGCCTTTCTTAGTACTCCATTATTTACAAAGAGTTTTGTGGTTTTGTTTTGTTTTGTTTTGGACTGTTTGGTTTTTTTTTGTTGGGGGGTGGGCTGTTTGTGGTTTTGTTGTTTGTTTTTTTTTCTTCCCCTTTTTACCAATTAATATCTTCAGTAAAAAGTCTCTATAGAATTGGAAGTTTTCTGAATTTCACAAGTGCTTCTTTACCATACCTAAACCAGAACATTTTGCTTTTTCAACTGATATTTCTTACTTTTTTTTCTTTTCATTTTTTTTTTTTTTGCCATGTTTGGAAAAAATATTTGCAAGGTCTTAAGTCTCTCCAGTAAGTGTTAACAGTAGACAGAGATGAGATCTTTGATAGCATCAGAATGTAATTATTAGAAGGTCTAGGTAAGATTTCTTAACATATGGATCTATTTATCAGCTATTGGAAGCAGGTGCTCTTTCTTTTTTCTTTTTCTTTTAAACTTTTCCTTTTTGGAGGATGTTTATCTCCCTTTATTAACAGTTCTACTTTTTGAAATCAGATGTGGCACTTCTAAGCTTTGATTTTGCAGCTTTGCATTTGTCCTTACTATGCTACTTGAGCACTAGCATATTGATTTCTGGCTATATGCTAGGATCACATCAGGCAAAGTACAGAACATGGACTTTTACAAAGTTTTCAGATAAAATATTTTGTTAAACTTATGGCACGAAACAGTCTCTAAATACATTAATAAAAATCCAGACTCTTCATTTATGTACAACTCCGATTGTGAGTTTTAGGCTTCTCTTACTTATTCTCCAGGTAAGACTTTCCATTTTAACTGTGCTTCTGTTTCTCTGTTGTGTGAACAACTGTGAGCAGCCCAGCTCTTGTCCAAATGTTACTTGTCCGGTTCTATCTCATAGGAACCTGAAATAGAACAATCAGGTTGCTTCAGCCAGACTACGTCTTGTAGTCCAAATAATTAAAGAAGCAATATTTTGCTTGGAAGAGAACCAGTACTGATGAATTCTCTGTTACTAGCTCAGGAGGTGCCAGACATAATAATATTCTCTTCTCTAATCTGCTGTTCTGTAATACTCAGTGTAGCACACTCTTTAGCTATATCTGCAGAGTAAATGAAAGTCCATATATTTAGGCAGACACGCAAATCTGTCATGATATATTCATTTCTTTTTAGATAGTAAAAGATACTAGAATAAATATTTTCTCAGGCTAGCAGGTGAGCAGCCTCTATACAGCACATAGACTAAATCACTGTTCACGTTCAACTTTTTCTTATTTTCCTCACTCTTTTGACTTTTTTAGGATTTCTGGATTTCCCATCTATCTTGTATGTTGTCATATGTGTTGGAGCCATTTCATGTCTATCTTCTAAACATTATATCCCAGCATTAGAATTTAAATAATTACTTACAAGTTTTAGTCTTATAGAAAGGTATAACAATGCTTTCTACATTAATGTTTTTGACATGTGGAAAAGAATTTTGATATTTTAGAGTACTCATCTATAAGTATATCTTCCATAAATGACCTGAGGTTTAAAATTCAGCTCCTAAATCAGACACTAAAATGTAGCCTACAATAAAGGTATCTTAAAAAAAGGTGTAGGTCTCATTTCCCATTCTTATCAATGTATACAGACATCTGAACTTGGATGTCTTAATCTAAAATTAAGCCTACCTCTAAAGTCAGTGGTTTGATTCAGATGCATAAACATCAGTATTTAAGATGTCCTTGGGTATCTGTGATATCCATCTGTGTCAGATGATACAGTACTTGTAAGAGATCCATTTCTTTCTCAACTACAGAAGGGACATTCAAGATAATCCAAAGTGATACTAGACGTCTGCCTACAACCAACTGAACTAAGCCTGAGGTATCTGAACTCAGAGAGAAAGTCCACCCCAAAACACACTAAGCTCAACCCTGCAGAACTGCAATAACTGCATTGGTGGGTGAGTTATGAAACTATTGTAGTATGTCAATATTAAGTCTTAAGAACCTCTTGTCTTTCAAGAGTCACATATAAACATGCAGAATTAACTCCTGATTGTATTTAAATCAGTGACAAGTAGCAATACTGTAATAGACATTATCCACAGTCCACTTATTTCATATGACACAGAGAAAACATGATGGTCTGCTCAACAAGGGAAGTGGAGCTGATAGTCAAGAGTGACAGCAAGGCTGGCAAGGTAGCAACTCACCAACAAGGGTCCAGTCTAGTGGTATCTGAACAAGAAGAGCAGTGTAGGACTGCTGAGGGTAACAAGGGCCAGGAACAGACCAATGATCACCAGGCAGGTCCATAGTGATGCAGCAGGACTAAGGTCAGGCCAGGATGTCAGCCTGTGGGCTGGGCTCTGGATCAAACAGGATGCATAGCTAGGTGCAGACATGGCTATGATGCAGCTGCAATGTAGCTCAGGCCTGGACAAAAGGCAAGAGCCTTAGCTTAAAAATGGCTCCAGAGTGAAAGTGGTGGATGAGAGGGGAACACCACACTGAGTCTTTTTAGCAGACGTTTCGCAAAGAACCTTTGTCAAGGATGGACACTTGCACTGTTGTCGAAGTTGTCCCTGAGTGCAGCCAAATGAGGACTCTGAAAACTTTACATATATTTAACAAAATTAACGTTGTTACACCACCTATTAGGGAGACATAGCTTGAGAATCTTTTATGCATGCATAATATGTAAGACAGTTGAATCGGTGGCCTAATAATAAATAACAGTGCAGTAGGTATTTGGTTTGTGTGGTAAGGCTTTGGTAGCAGGGGAGCTACAGGAGTGGCTTCTGTGAAAAGATGCCAGAAGCTTTCCCCATATCCAACAGAGCCAGTACCAGCCAGCTCCAATATGGACCTGCCGCCAGCTGAAGTGGAGACAATCAATCAGTGATGCTGGTAGCACCTCTGTGATAACATATTTAAGAAGGGGGAAAAAACTGCACAATAGCAGCTGGGACAGAGGAGTGAGAAACAGCCCTGGAGACACCAAGGTCAGTGAAGAAGGAGGAGGTGGAGGTGCTCCAGGTGCTGGAGCAGAGATTCCACTGCAGCCCATGGTGAAGCAGATTGTCCCTTGCAACGCAAGCCCATGGTGAAGCAGATATCCACCTGAAGCCTGTGGAAAACCACCCACTGAAGCAAGCGGATGTGCCCGATGGAGACTGTGACGCTGTCGGAAGCCCGTGCTGGAGCAGGCTCCTGGCAGGACCTGTGACCCTGTGGGGGACCCATGCTGGAGCAGTCTGTTCTTGAAGCACTGCACTCCGTGTAAAGGACCGATGCTGGAGCAGTTCCTGAAGAACTGCAGCCTATGGGAAGGACCCACATTGGAGAAGTTCATGGGGGCTTGTCTCCCATAGGTGGGACCCCATGCTGGAGCAGGGGAAGAGAGTAAGGACTTAGGAGTGGCAGAGACAATGTGTGATGAACTGTCTGCACCTCCTATTCCCTGTATCCCTGCACCGCTTGGGGTGGGAAGGAGGTAGAGAAGTCAGGAGTGAAGTTGAGCCTGAGAAAAAAGGAGGGGTGGGGAGAAGGTGTTTAAGATTTTGTTTCATTTCTCATTATCTTACTTTGATTTGATTAGTAATAAATTAAATTAATTTCCTCGAGTCAAATCTGTTTTGCCTGTGATGGTAATTGCTAACTAATCTCCCTGTCCTTATCTCGACCCACAAGCTTTTCATTTAATTTCTTGCCCCTGTCTGGTTGAGGAAAGTGAGTGATAGAGCAGCTTAGTGAGCACCTGACATCCAGCCAAGGTCAACCCACCACAAGTCTCAAGCATTTCAGTTTGAATGTTCAGTCTTCCTGTAAATATGTGACATTCAAATATAATGTTTGATAGAAATGAATTATCAATACATTTGGAAAGGACTCTCTTCATGTAATCCCCCATTCACAAGGTGCAAGAACTTAATGTATTGGAATGAAACATGGCAACAGCCTATATTCTGTATTTGTGTGAGGCAGACAAATGTCTGAACCAATAAAATAGTGAGGTTCCTAGGAAGGGATTTCACAAAAGGGATTCAGTCCAGCATCCTAGTTTTATATTGAACAACATTCAGATAAGTAGCTTCTTTTCTTGTTTGTCACGTAGTATTCACAGCACGATTTCTTCATACTTCAAGTAGAGAACATACAGTGTTCCAACAGGAAAAATATGCAGAAAGAATAAAAATGGTAAGAAAAATCAGAAATGTTCAGACCTTTGAGCAAAATACGGGAACAGAAAGACACTCAGGTACTTTTGTGAAGACAGGATGAGAAGGCAGACTGAGAATTGTTTGCAAACACAAAGAAGACAATGATGTAGGACTTGGGCAAGATATACAAGATTAAAAAGTAGACATCACAGAAAAACTTGAAAAAAGATGGGGGTGGGGGCGATTGAAAATATATTTTAAAATTAACACAGTGGCCTGGTCGGTTTAAATTGAAAATTGATTAAAATCAGTGCAGTTGGGATAGCAAAAAATGGAAAGCAATAGAGGTAAGGGAATAGTACTAGAAAAGAAAATTAATTAAAAAAAAATCAGAGGAATAAACAGTGTGTTTTGTCTTTTTACTGTTAGTTATTATAGATAGCCCAATAGTTTTTTCTGTTTTCCAATATATTTTTTTCTGAAGATGTTGACAGAAGAGAAAGCCAGCATGCTGCACAGAATCATAGAATAGTTTAGGTTGGAAGGGACTTTGAAGATCACCGAGTACCAACCCCCCTGCCATAGGCAGGGACACCTCCCAATAAACCAGGTTGTTCAAAGCCGCATCTGGCCTGGCCTTAAACACCTCCAGTGATGGACAGTCCACAACTTCTCTGGGCAACCTGTTCCGGTGCCTTACCACCCTCAGAGTGAAAAAGTTCTTCCTAATATCTAACCTAAATCTCCCCTTATTCAATTTAAAGACATTACCCCTCATCCTATCAAATGGGGAGAATGTGTGTGCTGTTCTATCAAATGGTCAGCTGTGTGTGCTGGAAGTTTTGTGGCCAGTGGTAGAGCTTACAGCATTGGCATTAGCAACTGCTCCAGTTTCACTTGTCCTACTGTTAGCCTCTGTGTAGATCTCTGGTCAATTCTTCATGCAGAGGGACAGATGGGAGAGTTTAGGAGAGAATGAGCTAAACAAAGAAACAGAAAATGCTGTGGGCAACTTCATGCAAATGACATCACTTTTTTAATCTCAGTTTATATATATATAAAATGGGGTAATAGTATTTATCTTTGTATAAACATGCTTTAAGGTGCACTTTTTTTATATCAATATAATTCAGTCTTTGAAATATTATTAATTAAATATTTCCATTTAAAAAAATTGTGCTTTGCCTAGAGTAGCCAAAAATTTAGAATTTCAGTTAAGAACTGTACTTGTCTACTGCATTTTTAAATGGAGGAAGTAAAAAATATTCCTCTTCTAGAAAAGGGTTTAATTTAATTTTCACTAGTGACAATGACAAAAAATCCCAGACAAGTCTAGTTTTATCTGACAACATCTTCACACAAATAAAGTATCCTGTCTTTACATTTTAATTGGTCTGCAAAAATGTGTATTGGCTTGTACAAGTTTCATCAACTAAAAAGGAAAAACACCCCTCTTCTGACCATGATTACTAAGTTTTGTAGAACTGCGAGGTTTATTTTTGTTGAGAGATCCTGAAAAGTCTTTGAAATTGTGAGTTTATGGATCATGCTGATAGAGAACAGAAAATCCTTTTTGACATTTTCATTTTTTATATTTTTTATATATATGCTCTGACGGGGCACACAACAAAGTTAGCTGACCTTGGTTTTTATAAGCAAGCTTATTGTTACAAGCAATCTGCATACCATTCCTTGGCATAAATTATAAATAATCAGGTCTTATCCCTCTGGGAGTGGACTACAGTCTTAAAAATACACCATTAATTCCAGAGAGTTCAGCTAGTTAAAGAGGTTTAGCTAAAAAGTAAAATTACTGAACAGAAAATCGGTTCTGTTTTGCCTCAAACCAGGACACTCTTGATCCAGGACCACTCTAAGGCAGCAGGGGTAAGGACAATTTATATTCTGTGAGCAACAGCTTCAATGTTTCAGAAAAATCAATCCTTATGTACCGAAAATAATCATCTCCCAGAGCTTGTGGTAGTAAGGTAAGTCTGTTATGAATAAATACTCTTCTTGCTGTAAAACTATCTTCCTTTGTACAATACACAACTTCAGTAAACTAGTGGTGGTGAATGTAATTTCAAAAATGTCATTGTATCAATCTACCCATACTTTGTTCCATACATGAATAGATTTCGCTTTATAAGCTCCATGATTCTTAAGTTTGAATCACTGGCAAAATATGCAAAAAACATTCAAGAAAGTACACTTTTATAGATGTCTATGGCATCTAGGCCACAGGCATCCTGTAAGGAAGTGGTTCATAATTTAGTTTTATAGTCTGTGATATTACTTATTTACTGTGATTTAGCTAACAGTAGAAGGAAGAAGGACTGTCACACTAATATACTCCAGTGATCCTTCTCCATTAGTCTTGCTAGGACAGAGCTGTTGTCAGGCAGCATGGAAGATACACAGCTGAACATTATGTAGATTATATTGTTTTCCATGTCAGTTATGAACTGTAATTAGACATTAAGCAAAACTTACAGTGACAAGAATAATGAAGGCTGTGGATACTGCTTAGAGAAGTTACAGATTATCCATACAGGAGAAATTTGCAAACAGAATGCATAAATATCTGCTAGTAATTACTCAAGTGAGATTATTTGCAGGGAGAAGCAATTTCTGTTATTCAGCTGCAAAAATAGGCAAGCCTTCAAACTGATAATTCTTCTTTAGGTCTGAAATAGAACAAATTTCAAACTCAGTAAAATTAGAACAATTTGTGAATAGTCTAGTTGCTACTGCTTTGGAGTCAGGAAATATTCTAAATGGTCTCTTGAGGCTCCAGTTTTCTACTTTGCAAGTACTTTTAATTTTTCCTGTGCTAATTAGGACTACATTAACTTGCAAAGGATCTTCTGTACTTATTGCCTACTGGATGTTTGGCAGGATTTGGCTACATAGCTTCAGAAGATTTTGGATGTTTACTCATTTGGCTAATGGAAGAATAACCAGATTCAGACAGGAGTCCAGATCACCAGAGAAGTATGAAGCGATGAGGCAGATCTGAGGTCAAGCTGGGAAAAGAAGTTGGCAGATCACAGTGAGGATCAGTGAGGTACATGGCCAGGCACAGAAGTACTTCCAATGTAGCTCTGGCAGGGACAAAGGCTAAGATCTAGAGCTCAGATGCAGCTCCTGTGCACATGGGTATAGACCCTTGGTGAGGTTTCTTTCACACCATCTTTTCCCAGCAATCAGATCCAAGGTTGCAAAGCTGCACTGTATCAGTGGGTGCAGGCAGCCAAACCCCTCTGGGGATTTGCCCTGTGGGGGCAGGAAGATGCATTCACAGACTCTTGCTGCCAAGCATTTGGAGAGATGCCCTTAACCCCATACACTATGTATGCGATATAATCAAATACCAAAAAAGCTATACAATTTTCCATATGTGTTGCGTTAAGGGGCAAAGTAGTTTTGGCAGAAAATAAACCCCCTTGCATTCTAACACTCCTCACCGAGGTGGGAGGCTAGGTGCGGCTAGGTTTAAATTCTGAGTGATGCCCAATTCACAACTATCAGTCCAGGCACGTTTAATATATTAAACAGTTACGGTTCTGGATACACTAATAGCAGACTGCACCTTCAGCCCAGTTGTGCTCATGAACTAACATGGCCTCGCTTCGGTCACATTGAATGAGAAAACCAAAACGACTAGCTGCCTACACAGTGCAGTTTATTTAAACAACAGGTACACAAGTTCTTTTGGATTGCCAGTGATAGTGACTGTCTGCAAAGCAAGTGTGAATACTAAAGATGCCAGCAATATAGCTCGGTTACAAATGTGCTAAGTTATAAAACCACTCTATATAGAGATTTCTAAGTTTCCCAGTGAAGCACTTGGTATAGCCAAGTGTTCGAATCTTACTCACAAGCGTCCTTATGGGGGCGGAAGAGAGGCTCAACCTGTCGACTGGTCCCAGAAGTCCATGATGGTGTCCTCCCTCACATCCCCCTTTTCTTGGGCTATTTTTATACTATTTTTTATCTTCAAGGTGGAGTTTGAGTGACTCTAGTCATAAATACTTTCATTATGATTGGTGTAAAATTTTCTCGACTCGTGTTTAAAGGTATAGTTTACGAAAAATTCAGGGTGCAGACTCAAGGAGGGGTGGTCGCACCTTGGAGGCGGGTAGCTTTTGGAATGGAGGTGTGTTTTGGTATTATAATGACATTATAATGAGCAAAGTTCACTAAAGGACAGCATTTCATCAAAAAAATGACAGATTGTTGGCTCAGGGTAACAAGTGGGCAGTTTATCAGTTCTATAATACCTTCGAGGGCTCCCTTTGGTCCCCAAGTTCCCAGTTTATCACAGAGTTTTACCCATGATGTCTCCACTCTGCTCCATCCTTCGCACTCTTTTTCTTCCGTGGTACCATCTCGTTCCCATGTTTTCTGTATTATCACAGGGTTTGGCCTTGGAGTCTCCACCCCACTCCACTCCCCGTGTTGCTTTGCAAACAATAATGTACAGGGAATCAAAGATGTAGCGTATTCTTCACATACCAGCTGCGGCTGTATTTTACCCTAGAAGCCTCTTGATTTTATACCTTTCCTTAATGTGTGACCAATGCTGTATTATTGATCATTTTTAGTAACCATTCCACAATATGTGTTTTCGAAAAACCCCATAATTATTGGAGAAACCTTCTCTCAGAGCAATTTTATTATCTGATTTATTAAAACTCTGTTCTAGATGTTGAGATATCCATAAGAAATTTATATATATTTTCTGAATCTCTTTCCCTGTATAGTACTCAGTTGCTCAGAAAAAACATCTTCTTGGGTCAGAGATGTAAACAGAGTCAAATGAATTATCTGCCAACTCTTTGGTTGGCCACAACAATTTAGATGCTTGTTGTGCTCAGTTGTGTAACTGTTGTAACATCTGGGGTACTTTACAAATACTTAACTACACCTGAGTTAATATTTTTCTAGTGTGAAGTGCTGGGATCTCTGGCAAGAAAACCTCTTAGCAGGTAGAATGAACTAACTGCTGCTGATCCATTATTTGCAGGAATTTAAGTTGTTTTGTAGTTGTTCAGCAGAACTACATCACTTTATTTTGTCTTTGAATAAAAGGAAATAAATTTTCAGAGTGTTTTGTGAGAAATATTATCTATCATTCTTGAAATTCAAATAATTTAAAGCTGTTTTTCTTGCTACTTAGGATGTTTAGATGACATCCTGCAGATGACCCCTCACAGCGTTAGGGAGAGCACCCAACCCAGCACTTCTCTGACTGCACACGGCAACCAGGTATAAGTGTTGGTGGAGAATTTAAAAAAAAAAAAAAAAAAAAAAAAAAAAAAAAAGGTTTATTCTCTAACTCCACTTTGACATTATGAGGCACAGAGCTGCTCCACAGGTATCCTGAACAGCCCCAATCATTGATTTACTTCACTTTGTATTTCCCTTTTCCCTTCTCAAGTTCTTCTACTTTACCACCCCTATTCCCTTTCAAATAAACAGCACATTTCTGTTTACCCTCTTCCTACTGTCCATGGTTTAGCAGACTTTATAACCTTATTTGGTGTTTATGATTTGATTGCCTTGGTAATTTCTAGCTTGTTCAGCAGTTCTGCTAAGCTACTACTTTCTTTTGTTATCTATAATTTCCTGCTGTGTCTTACGTTGTTGCCTTGTTAATGGTGCTCAGGGTCTGAGGTGGCCCTCTGTGTATACATTACTCTTACCTCATTATCTGTAGCAGTCTGTTATTCCTCATATTGTTATGTTTTAGAGGTGCCACATGTCAGGATACACCATAACATCCTATCTCATAGTTTGAATGCCTATGTACTTCTGTGACCCTCTTTCCTCTCATTATCTAGTTATACAAATGTGCAATGGTTGGAAAATATTAAGTAAAAAAAAAAAGAATTTTTTTTCCCCACAGATTTTCACAATTGCCATTCTAGAAATAGTGATCAGTGAAGATGTTGAGTAACAGGATTGTAAACCTTGTCTGACACATGATGTGGCACCTGTCCACTTAAATGAAGTATTTTCTTTGCGAAGCTCTTTCATTGGGAGGATAAAAACTAAGTGCAACCTAGATAATGAAATTGGACAGACTGGATCCTATCCACAGAGCTTAAAAAGGAATAATGAAACACAGCGATAAAGTTCTGGAGCTAATGATTTAAATGGTTAAGGTCATTTTGTTTCTAGTTATCTCTTAATGTCAAGAGATCCATTTCTTTGCATTTTGTCAATGATAATTTTGTACTGATGTATAACAACCGATTAAGCATGAATAATTGAACTACAAGTCTTTCAATAGAAAGAGTTGTACATTGAATTATTTAATTAATGTAAAGTTAATTTTGTAAAATAAGCACAATGACTCATAAAGGAAGAAATTATGGCCAAATAAAATATATGGATCAGATACAGAGCAAAACTGTAATGAACACCAAAAGTGAAAAAGGCCCAGTTAACAGACCACTGATAAATTAAAGATGTCTCATTTTTTTCTTAAAATTTAGGGCATTTGTGTAGTGAGCTTTAAAATGTAAAAGTGTTCTTTCTAGAGGATAATTCAGTACTTGAGATGTAGCACATAACAGAACTGAAATTCTCATCCTTCTATTACTCTTCCATTGGTAATGCATCCTGTCTTACAAGCTCAAGCAGAATAGGTTTGATGACTGAGTAATCCTTAAACAGTTTGTGATCATCCATTGCGTCCTGCAAGGAAAGGTCTTCAATAGCAACCGAAAGATCGCTGCTAACTAATGTTTTTGGAAAGGGAAATGAAAGAAATGATACAGTTGTTTTAGGTAGTTACCTTCAGGGAAGTTGTACTTGTATATATTTTTCCAGTGCTTCACCAGTTATGGGAAACAGGATAAAATCTTTCTTCAGTTGTCATGGTGACTAGACCAAATCTAAACTTGATATGGGGCTTGACCCTACAGGTTTTTCTTACTTGAATTGTAAAGATGATTTCTCAACTAAATCTTGTCCCATAAGTTCTTATTAATTTCTTTCTCAGGAAAAAAACCTTTGGCTTCACTTGGCTTCACTGACATTTAGTGAAGGGTAAATAACAGTTCTGGGCATTGGGCTCTTGTTTTCCAGAATTTCTGAGCACCAAAGCATTTTGGAGTACAGCAGCATTCAGGCGGAATAATAATGGTTGTCTATGATTGTAATCAAAAGTGCGATGGTAAGCAGTTATTCATATAAACGGTCTTACGTAACAAAGCCTGTATAGCAAAATAAGAGAGCCTGGGAGTGAGATGAAGCACTGGACCCTTGAATGTCCACACTGCTTAATGGTTAATTCATTCCATGGTTTCATCTGAGTCTGCCTCAGCTAGTTCTCTTGTGTGGCCTTAGCAAAGTACAATCATCAGTCCTGGCTAACCAGGGAGATCCCAGTTGACTAGAGGTTAGCAAATGTGACACCCACCCACAGGAAGGCCCGGAAGGAGGACCCGGGGAACTACAGGCCTGTCATTCTGACCTCAATGCCTGGGAAGGTTATGGAGCAGATCATCCTGAGTGCCGTTACAAAGCACATGCAGGACAACCAGGTAATCAGGCACAGTCAGCATGGGTTCATGAAGGGCGGGTCCAGCTTGACTAACCTGATCTCCTTCTATGACAAGGTGACCTGCTTAGTGGATGAGGGAAAGGCTGTAGATGTTGTTTACCTGGACTGTAGTAAAGGCTTTGACACCACATTCTTCTTCCAGAAGAATTCCACAGCATTCTTCTGGAGAAACTGGCTGCTCGTGGCTTCGATGTGTGTACTCTTTGCTGGGTAAAAAACTGGCTGGAAGGCTGAGCACAAAGAGTTGTGGTGGATGGAGTTAAATCCAGTTGGTGGCCACAAGTGGTGTTCCCCAGGGCTCAGTGTTGGGGCCTGTTCTGTTTAATATCTTTATCAATGACCTGGAGGAGGGGATCAAGTACACCCTCAGAAAATGACAGAAAATGACCCTCAGATGACATCAAGATAGGTGGGAGTGTCAACCTGCTTGAGAGTAGGATGGGTCTACAGAAGGATCTGGACAGGCTGGATTGCTGGGACGAGATTAATGGTATGAGGTTCAACAAGGCCAAGTGCCAGGTCCTCCACTTGGGTCACAAAAACCCCATGCAGCACTACAGACTTGGGGAAGAGTGGCTGGAAAGCTGCCTGGCGGAAAAGGACCTGGGGGTGTTGGTCAACAGCTGTCTGAATATGAGCTAGCAGTGTGCCCAGGTGGCCAAGAAGGCCAATAGTATCCTGTCATTTATCAATCAGGAATAGTGTGGCCTGCAGGACTAAGGAATTGATTTCCCCTGGCACCGGTGAGGCCCCACCTTGAGTACTGTGTTCAGTTTTGGGCCCCTCACTACAAGAAAGACATTGAGGTGCTGGAGCGTGTCCAAATAAGATCAATGAAGCTGTTGAGGGGTCTGGAGAACAAGTCTTATGAGGAGTGGCTGAGGGAACTGGGTTTATTTATTCTGGAGAAAAGATCGCTCAGGGGAGACCTTATCGCTCTCTAAAACTACCTGAAAGGAGGTTGTAGTGGTGGGGGTTGGTCTCTTCTCCCTAGTAACAAGTGATAGTACAAGAGCAAACGGCCTCAAGTTACGCCAGAGGAGGTTTAGATTGGGTATTAGAAAAAATTCTTCACCAAAAGCTTTATAAAAAATTGGAACAGGCTGCCCAGGGAAGTGGTGGAATTGCCATCCCTGGAGGTTTTTAAAAGACAGGTAGATGTGGTGTTTAGGGACACGGTTTAGTGGTGGTATTGGCAATGTTAGGTTGATGGTTGGACTCGATGATCTTAAAGGTCCCTTCCAACCTAGATGATTCTATGATTCTATACAAACAATATCGCCTTACCAGTATAAAACTCTGCAAAGATCAGTCATACTGTGCAGAAAGGAGCTTAAGGCTGAATCAGTAGTCTTACTGAAACATTCTTGTTCCATGCTTAAGAGTATTAACAATTAACCCGTTGTCATCTTATTCAATGGGAATATCATACAAAAACCTTGAAACTGCACTTCACATCATCACAGTTATTTTTTGTTTTACTGTGTTGTAAAAACCCACCCTTAAGTTCCAATAGCACTAGAACTGACTAGCTATAGCTAAAAACATGGCTTCCCTTACATGTTCTAGTTAGTACTTTTCTCAGTTGCATTTTCACACATGGGAGAAAGCTAATTTGAAAAAGAATCTGTGAGAAGGGATTATATATTTGGTATCTCAGATTTTTATTTCCCCCAACTCCATCTTTGTATGAGTTTGCCAAAAATGTCAATGTTTTTCTATCTTGATTTTGTTTGTGTTGTGCTTTCAGCTGTTGTTTCTTTTTTTTGTTGTGGTTGATTTTGGACTTTTTGTTTTGTTTTGTTTTCTTAACAAAAGGGATTATATTACTTATTTTCCTCTACTAAAAATGGTAAGGAGTTTTAAAGACCTTCTTTGTGTCTAAAAGTTGTGTATACTTATCTTTCAAACATCCTTATTTTCAGTTAGATTAAGTTGTTATTTTTTTATTTGTCTCAAATACCTATGGAAGTAAAAATCCAATTTAAGTCAGATGTTCCAGCACCCAAAGTAAAGTCAACTGCCTCTATCTAGTGACTGTGAAGGCTAATTCTTTTTTAAAAAATAGTAATCTGAATTAGAAGCACTTACCTTATATAGAATAGCTCTCAGAATGCTGAAAACAAACTTCTAACAATCTGTATTTGCTCAGGATGCTGAAGGTCTTATGCATTTTAAAGATAAAATTTAACAAATGGGAAAACTTAAGCCAAACTCTCTTTTCCTACTGATATTCCAGTGCACCTAGTCTCAGGCCATATACTTGTGTTTTCAACACCTTCCCTCAGAATGTATATTATTCTTCCCCTAGACTTCCAAGCACGGATAGATAGCTTTTCATTGCTGATGTGTATCATTCCACAATGGCATTTATTTATAGCTAATTTATTTATTGCTACATTGGCAGCAAAAGGAAGGTTAAGGACAGTGTGCACCCAATGCTTAACGAGGCGGGGGATAGTGACAAGGAACATGTCTGAGGTAATCAATGTCTTTTTTTGTTTCAGTTCTCCCTGTCAAGGCTTGCAATTGGACCAGTCAGGTCTGCTTATCAGAGTCTGTGGGAGTGAGCAGTACCCACGGTAGAGGAAGAAAAGAGTTAAGGACCACTTAGCCCACTTGAACATGCAGAAGTCCATGGGGCCTGATGGAATGCACAGGTATAGGGAAGGAGCTTTGCAAGGCCAGTCAATCATCTTTGCCAGGTCATGGCAATCAAGGCAGGTTCCTCTTGACTGGGAAAAAAAAGGTCAGACATCACGATCATCTACAAGAAGACGAAGGAGGATCCAAGTAATTACAGCCAGTCAGCTCAGTTCCCAGGAAGGTTATGGAGCAACTCCTCCTGGAAGATATTTCAAAGTACATAAAGGACAAGAAGGTGACTGGGAGCAGCCAAGGGTCAATTGTGCCTGACTGACTTCGTTGCTTTCTATGATGAAGTTCGTAGTGCTGTGCAAGGGAAGGACAGCGGATGTTGTTCACTTCAAATTTATCAAGGCTTTTACACTGGAAAGTTTCCACTTTTCCAGATTCAAGTTATCAGGTTGGTGAGAGAGGCTGTGGATAACTGGATGATAAGGTGTGTGGAAAATTGGCTGGACTGCTGGGCTTAAAGAGTTGTGATCAGTGGTGCAAATTTCAGCTGATGACCAGTTAGTTACCAGTGAAGTCCCTCAGGGATCAATACCAGGACCAGTACTGTTTAATGTCTTCATTAACAACATAGGTGACAGGTCAGAGTAAGCTCTCAGTAAATCTGTGGACAACACCAAATTGGGAGAACCATTCAATATACTGGAGGGCAGGGCTGCAATTCAAAGGGACATTAACAGGCCAGAGAAATGGGCTGACAGGAGACTCATGAAGCTCAGCAAAGGGAAACGGAAAATCTTGCATGGGGAGAGGAACAACCCCATGCCACTTTATAGGCTGAAGATGACTGTCTGGGAAGCAGCTTTGTGGGAAAGAACTTGTCAGTCCTGGTGGAGAGCAAAAAGAACATGAGCCAGCAGCGTGTTCTGATTGTAAAGATGGCCAACAGCATCCTGACTTGTACCAGTAGGATTTTGGTGAAAAGGTCCAGCAAAGTGGTCCTTCCTCTTAATGGCACTTGTAAAACAAAATATGGTCCAGTTTTCTGCTCCTCAGTACAAGAGACATTGACATAAGAGAGTGAGTCCAGGGGAGAACAAAAAGGTGTTTTGGGGCTAGTACACAGGACATATGAGGAAAATCTGACAGAGCTTAGTTTGTTCAGCCCAGAGAGGATACAGCTCGAGCAAGATTTTGCTGTATACAAGCACCTGATTGGAGGATACAAAAAAGATAGAAGCAGTCTTCTTAGAGATGCACAGTGATAGGATGAGTGGCAACAAACACAAGGTGGAACACTGAAAATTCCCACAAGATAACAAGGGAAAAAAAATACCAAAATAGTTGTCTAACACTCGTAAAGGTTGTCTTGTAGAGTTGAAGAACATCCTTAAGGTGTTCAAGACAACTTTTGAGCAGGGGTTTGGACTAAATGATCTTCAGAGGACCCTTCAACCTTAATTATTCTGATTCTATCTATGAAAAATCATAGAATCATAGAATGGTTTAGGTTGGGAGGGACATTAAAGATCATCTAGTTCCAGCCCCCCTGCCACGGTCAAGGACACCTTTCACTAGATTAGCTTGCTCAAAGCCCCATCCAACCCGGCCTTGAACACTTCAAGGGATGGGGCATTCACAACTTCTCTGGACAACTTGTTCCATTGCCTCACCAACCTCAGAATGAAAAATTTCTTCTTGATATCTAATCTAAATCTACCCTTTTCCAGTTTGAAGTCATTACCCCTCATCCTATTGCTACATGTCTTTGTAAAAAGTCCCTTTCCACCTTTCCTGTAGGTGCCCTTCAGGCACTGGAAAGCTGCTATAAGGTCTCCCCGGAGCCTTCTCTTCTCCAGGCTGAACAACCCCAATTCTCTCAGCCTGTCTTCATAGGAGAGATGCTCCAGGCCTCTGATCATCCTCGTGGCCCTCCTCTGGACACGCTCCAAGTCCATGTCCTTCTTATATTGGGGGCTCCAGAGCTGGACACAGTACTCCAGGTGCGGTCTGACAGGAGCAGAATAGAGGGGCAGAATCACCTCCCTCGACCTGCTAGCCATGCTAATAAATAGAAATCATGAAAATAACTGTATTCATAATTGTATTTCTCCCAGTATCAGTTGTTGCCTATTTAGGATACTGTGCATATAAGTTTGTTATTTTTATTGTTTGGGGGTTTTTGTTTTATAGTCTGCTCTCTCGCATCTTATGTGTAACACAGAGCCCTCAAACTAAAATTAAGAAACATTGGACTACACAGTGGAGCAACTCTCAGAGGCAAAATTTAAGTGATTTAGAGAAAAGTGTAAGTTAACTGTTCTCTCTGCTATACTTACCCTTTTAATAAGCAGTTCAAAAAAGCTGAAGCTTAAAAGTACTTTTACGGATATGTTAGTTTATTTGTGCCTGAATCAGTTAACCACAATATTATCAGTTTAAAAATCTATGTTGATTTTTTCTTCTCAGACACCCAGTTCTCTTCCTTCTCATTGCATTCCATAACAAGGGAGCAAAATTCAGTTAAACTCTTCCTGAAATAAACAAATAAACAAAAAAACCACCAAAACAAAAACAAAAACAAGAAAAGGCCCTCCTGACCTGTAGGTACACTGCTGCATTCTGCTGCTACGTTATTTTATCTCAAGAAAATCCAACTGTAACTATGATACAAGTATACATTGCTCAGTAGCCCAGGAAGCAAAAAGTTAGTCATCCTCTTTGCAGTTGTCAAAATATGCTGTCTTCCTTCCCCATTAGAACATTAGAGGCAGGAGAGCAGCTGTCATAACTGCAACATCCAGCTGCTTTGCTTTTTTTTCCCCTGGCTGTTGTCATCAATTAACAGATTCTCTTGCTCAGCCTCAGGTGCCAGGAAAGGCATCTTGCTGAGATGCCTTAACTCATGCAGATACAAAGCTGATACAACCATCACAGTTATTGACTCCTTCAGTGATCAGAATACTATATGCATGGAAGAGCATCTAGAAGAAATCTAGGTTGAAAATGAGAATTTGTGCAGGGTGAAACAGTCACTTGATTCAATAATGAGAAACTTGGCACAGTGGAGAATGCCCTCATGACACACATCCAGAGGCTGAAGCCTTCAACTTTCAAACAAGCAAATGCTATACCAAATCAAAATATTCTTCCTGACTGAAGAGTATTTTCCTATATATTTCCAATGACTGATTTCTAAGATCAGTTTGGTAGACTGTGCTAGGGCCTGACCCATAACATACTCAAGCAAAGCCAATCACTGCAATGAAAATACGTTCTGTAATGAAAATAACACAACCATCAGCAATACAGTAAAGACCATCAGAAAAGATTCCACAGGAAAGGTTTACCAGTTCATGACAGATAAGTCCTAGAGATATTTATCTTGATGTGTAGTGCTCCAAAAGCATACATTTGTGCATTCACTCTGCTCTCAAGGGAAGAGAGACCAGTCTTTCCACCCAGGAAACAAGAGAGGCATTACTAAATAAAGACTAATTTTCCATTAGTTACTTGTTTTCAGGTTGCTTTTCATTCAGGCTGCCATAAACCTCTATGGCATCACAAACATTTTGTACCCTTACTTGCTAAAATTTTTCTAAAGGAAAGTTATTCACTTAAACAATTAACATTTTTTTTACGACAGAATTTGGAAAAGTTTCCACATATTTACAGTGTGCATGTAACAAATGTTACTAATAATATATGTTCCATGTACAATCAGAATCTGTAACATTCTTGTTCATCTTTATTTAAGCTTCTATTATTATTAATCTTATGAATCTATTAAACTAATTATTAAGTGAATGTTTTTGAAGATGTTCTATTTACAGAATATTACCGCTAGGTCTTTAGAATCTCATCATAAAAGAAGCAAAGCAGTAATGCTAATCGAGAAATGTTAAAGAAATAACTTCATAACTTGTTGATTATGTAATGTATCTGTAAATACAGTACAAGGGATTTTTTAAGGGGGCTTAGACAGAAAGCAAGGGAGTTGTTCAGAATCTGTCTTCAGAACTCTTAACTTTGTTCTTTCCAGGGGAGAAGGACAGTCAACAACAAACTTTTTAAATGGTAAAATAGAAGTTGGTGAATCTCTGAAAACACTCTACAGTATGCCAGTGGAGAAGCATAAGAAAGCTAACCTGAGCAGGTAGAGAAGGTATCGATTGATCTGTCTAACATATAATTGTTTTTACTTTAAGTACTTACATTTATGCAACTTCTAAAATATTTCAAGTCATTTTAGACACCCAGTATAATTATTATATTAAAAAAAAATTTAAAAAGTATCCTTTCATCTTTAAATGTTATCCAGTACTAAAGCTGATTGAAAAAAAATAATAAACACTAAATGTTCAATTGCCACAATGTGGTAAATGTGATTAGGGTATTCTCAATATTCTGGTAAATGATAGATGCCTTTCACAGATTTGGATCACCAAAAATGAACAGGGAACTCTTCTAATAAACTACAAAGCTGTGACCTTTTGACAGTCTTTTGGGGAATTTCTGTTAGCAAATATTACCCTCAAAAGCTTTGGCTTACAACAGACAGTACTTTACAACTGGGAGGTTGCCATACTTGCCAAACTCATAGTGCTGATTTTTGCTTTTGTCTCAAGGATTCCCTCCCTGTGATGGCTAATTAAAAGGAAACAAACTAACCATCAAAGAAATACAGAAAAACCACCCTCATTCACTTCTGCTTGAAATAGTATGCTCTTGTGTAATGAAACACTGAGCTGGCCTCAAGCTTCTGGTGGAATCTGATTAAAAAATTAAATACAAATAAGAAGGGTAGAAAGGATTCAAGTGCTTTTAGTCCCCAAATTAAAGATTTGTTAAATATAACAATAAGCCTAAAGAAGACAAATCAAACAAGAAAAGAAAATCCCCCAAATCCCAGGTCTATTGAGTGAGATGTATTAATAAAAAGGTGGTTTGAAAAGAAATTTCCCCACTGTTCATGACGTTCTTACGAGGTGGAATCTTATTACAGTAAGACTAAACATATATTTTTCATATTTTGGGCTATAACATACAGCACTAGAGGCTATCTCCTTCTCTCACTCATGTTAAGTAGCTATATATACTTCTCTGTTTGATTCTGTGACCCGTTAACAAGATACTTTATCAGAATGAGAAGACACAGTAGAAATCTTGACCTTTTGTACTATCCCACTTCAAGAAGCTCAAAACCACCAAAACTTATCCTTAGTGGCCTCCAGGGAATGAGCAAACTGCTGAACTTGTATGGAAAAGAAAAACCCTATATTTCAGTCCTTGCACGGATTTAATTTCTCAGTTTTATCAACAAACATTTACACTAGATTAATAGATTCCCATCAGAGTATTCTAGCCACTAGGAGGTAGGATGAAGCTTTTTCTTGCTTGCTTGTTTTCTCTGGTTATAAATGTGTGAACACCAATATGAGATGAGTGGAGAGTATTTTCTTCTTGAGGTTGGTATCTAGGATATATGCAGACCATTCCAGTTTGAATCCCTCAGGCTGAACAGCCTCAATTTAGATCCTCCACTTCCTCAATGGCAGCTCTAACTGCATAGTCTTTCTATTAGAGGTACATGTTTTAAATATAAAAGCAAGTCACATCCTGTTAAATTCATGAAACAATTCTGGACATTTGCCTTGAGGAGTGAATTCTGAGAAGAAAGAGGCACCTGCCTGTAGCATCAAATTCAGCACCAATAGCTGGGGAAGGGTGGAGCCAAAGACAAACTCTTGTTAAGAGCCCTGTGCTAGCTACCTGTTGGTTATTACCAGTCCCACTAAACCTACCTTTTCACCAACTATGTGTTTTGCCATCTATTTCTGAGGTGTCTAACTGCCCCATGCTCTTTATAATGACCTAATTTCACGATACAGTTCTTCATTTTAACCCTAACAAGCATGAAAAGAGGATGTATGTAGATCCATAATTATCCACTTTGAGGACTGCAGATACTTTTGTCCTTTGAATTGCTCTCCACCAATAAGGAAGTAGGATGTAAAAGAGAAATTGAGAGCAAGAGAAAAGAATAACCAGAAAACAATTTCTATGGATCATGGAATACTAAGTGGATGAGTGCTCTTGGGAAAAAAGAAATTTAGACTACAGTTCCAAAGTCCTTGGAGAGTAATTATCTTCAACAAGGCTGCAGCTTCAATAGAGGCTGGAAACAGTAATCTCAAAACTAATCTCACAGAAAGCTTTGTGGTTGTATCACAAATTGCATATAGGGAATTTACTATATTGTTTTAAATTGAATTTATCTGTCCATTAGGTGTAAAATATAAAGTTCCAACTTTGTAACGTACAATTTGAAATAGGAAAGATGTAAAATTCTTAGTACAAAAAAGTGAATCTGAAAGTCTGTTCGCCATTAGCACCAAACACTGCAGAAACATTTAGAATTGTTAGACAACTTCATTCAGGTGCTGAAAGTTCACTCAGCATCAGGCATGCATAGAAAAACACTGAAAGTTACTACAAGCTAAAGATAAGACAGTTTTGTGAATTCCACTTAGCTGCTTGCATATATCTTGACTAATTTTCTCCCAGAATTTTTAAACAAATAATTTTTTGTAGTATGCTGTTTGTGAGATTGTTTGCCAGGCAAATTATGCTGGGTACCCATCTTTTGGTAAGCCACAGGAAAATGAAATCTGTACCATTCACAGGAGAGTATACTAACCAATAGACTACAAAACATTATAAGGTGTAGTGGGATAATATGTTAGTTGGTCGTACCCTTTGTAACTTTTGATGAAATATCAATACAAAACCAAGAATGCAAACTTCCCAGAGCAAAAAGCAAATTCATTCAGTTGTCTGTTTTTTTCAATTGGCATAGGATGTTCCCTGAAATTAGGTTGCCTAGTAGCAGAAGAGTATATGTATCTTTCACTAAACACTCACTTGATGCAAAAATAGAAACACAAACACTTGAGAAAAATGCCTTTGGCCTGAACAGAATACCATCCTTTCAGGTAAGGGTGAAATTGAACTAGCATCTCTCATTCTCTGAAAAAGAGCAGTAATTTTTGGTAACCATTATCTCTTCCCTTACTTTCTTTTAGAAGTGATATGAAAAGAGATCATATGACAATTTTTGCATTTGAGGGGAGAATTATGCTGAGGAGAATATCAGGAAATCATGAAAAGAAGAATAAAAAATATCCCCCAAACCACTGTGCCTAGCATGTTAGTAGCAACCTATGAGATGGAGTTTTAGATCTGGTTCTACGCTTTGGAATCTCTTAATGCTTTCTACAGACTGCTTCAGAAGTTAAGATAGGCACTTAAGTCAGTCACTTTGAATGACAGAATGGGCTCAGGTGCTTAATTTTTAAATAATTACATTCAGGGTACCTCATTTAGGGGTGAGCGCTGCAGTCTTGCTATGCTTACTTTTCCATTCAGCAAAGCAGTGTGTGTGTAGCTAAAAGAGGCATCTAACATATGCAGCAGTTTGTGCAGAAATGAACAACGAAGGAGCCAGCAGCTCTGTGCCAACCAGCATACATGTCCCCAGCTGTGGCAGTGACATGCCACGGGTGACAGGGCACGGTTCCCAGCTGCTGTTAGAGCTACTGTCCCTGCAACATCCAAGGCTTGACTCAGACAAATCTTCAGAAAGAGGATTCAGATCTACAAACCTCAAGCTGCAGGGAGTGACTGGGACATCTCACTGAGGTTAGGCCAGATGGTCTTACAGCTTGTAGCAGCTGTGCAGTTGTCAAGAAGCTGTACCACCAAATGAAAGAGTTGCAGGAAAAGATCAGCAGACGGAGCTGCATCAGAGATGAAAAAGCAATTGAATGGTTTTCCTCTGAGAGACTTCAGTAGCAGCTTCAAGCTCTCAAACCTCCAACTGTAGCAGAGGTGCAGGAAGAGCCTGTGCCTGTCAGCGTCGCAAGTGGAAACTCCTGTGATGGCAAAGGCTGGAAGCTGGCACTAGCAAGATGGCTTCTGCTACTCCTGAAGTCTTGCATCTACATAATAGGATCACTGCCCTCATAGTTGATGGGGCACTGGGAGCTCTGTAAAAAGAAACATCTGACCCATTTGAGCCTGAGCCACACAGGAGCACCAGGAGGAAGCGGAGAGTGTTAGTAGTGGGATACACCCTGCTGTAGGCAATGAGGCTTCCCATCTGCCAACCTGACCTGTTATGTAGGGAGGTCGTCTGATTGCTGGAGGTTCACACTTGAGTTGTGGAGAGGCTGACAAGGTTCATCCAATCTTCAAACTATTACCTACTACTGCTTTTCTACATGGACATCAATTGTATTTTCAGGGATGACCTGGAAAGTATCAAGTAGGTCTCTTGGAGTGATGATCAAGGGTGTGGGGGCCCAGGTGGTTTTCTCCTCCATCCTGCCAGTGCAGGGTGAGGGTCTTGAGAAGGAGTGGCTGGATCCTGCAGGACAAGAATTGTTTGGGGAGCTGGTGTCAGAAACAGGGCCTTGTTTTCTATGGCAACTGCATGGAAGAGATGTGATCCAACCGACTAAATGAAACAAAAGTAACTTTGCCAACAGGCTGTCCAGAAGATCTTTAAACTAGGAACAACAGGGAAATAAGAGAATGATCAACAGTTATGTGAGAAAGTGGTGGATAGAGTTGGTGAGCAGAGGATGTGGGTGAAATGAAAAAGAGGAACCTCATAATCAACAGAACAGGGCTGAAGTGGGATCACTCCACGTATATGCACATAAATAAGGAATTATTTATGGAACAACATTGTGGGGAATATTTCCATGCTGTTTCTGGGAAATCAGCATGTTTAGGTGCCTCTATGAATTGCCTGTACACTGATGCATGCTGCACAGCAAACAAAAAGGAGGAATTAGAAGTCCCTGCACAGTTGAAGGGCTATGGCCTCATTCAGATCACAGACATGGTGGAATAGTTCACATGACTGGACTGTGGCAATGGATGGATACAGGCTCTTTAGGGAGGATAGACTGTGACAGTGAAAGCAGCAAATAGCCCTTTATGTGAGAGAGTGGCAGGAATGCATGGAGCTTTGTCTGGGTGTGGGTGAGAAACCACCTGAGAATTTATAAGTTAGGATTAGCAAGCAGACCAGGATGAGTGATGTTGTGGTGGCTGCCTAAACCATTGATCAGGAAGAAAAAGTAGCTCAGGCCTTCTTTAGACAACTGGAATAAGCCTTACATTCACAGGCCCTGGTCCTCATAGGGAACTTCAAGCACCCCAGCACCTGCTGGAGGGACAATACAGCAGGATACAAGAAAACCCAGAGGTTTCTGCAGCGCATCGATGAAAAATTCCTAATATAGTTGATCAATGAGCCAACAGGGAGATGTGCTCTTCTGGACCTCATACTTACAAACAAGGAAGAACTGTTTGGGAATATGAGGGTCAGTGAGGGTCTAGACTGCAATGACCATGAGATGGTGCAGTTCAGGACCCTAAAAGGACAGAACAGGGCAAAAAGCAAAACCATAACAATGGGCCTGCATGGATGAACACGGAAGTCCTGATTAAACAAGAGGATTAAAAGGAAGCATAAAGGAGGTCAAAGCAGGGACAGGTGACCCAGGAGGAAAATAGAGGCACTATCTGAGCATGCATGGAAGGGTTAGGAAAACAAAAACCCATCTGGAGTTGAATCTGTTGTGGGATGTGAAGGGCAACAAGAAGGGCTTCTACAAATACACATGCAGCAAAAGGAGGGCTGGGAAAAATCTGGACCCATTGCTGAATGGAGCAGGGGCCCTGATGGTGAAGGACATGGAAAAGGGCAAAGTACTCAATGCCTTCTTCATCTAGGTCTTTACTGGTAAGAGCAGCGTTTAGGAGTCCAAGGCCCTGAGCAGAGGGAAAGTCTGGAGCAAGGAAGGCTTGCCCTCAGTGGAGAAGGCTTAAGTCAGGGAATATTTAAACAAACTGGACATAAACTAGTCCATGGGGCCAGACAGGATGCACCCATGAGTACTAAGGGAGCTGGCTGATGTCACTTGCAAGTCCACTCTCAACTGTCTTTAAAAGGTCCTGGTGACTGGAGGAGATTCCTCAGCTCTGGAAGAAAATCCTATCTTCAAGAAAGGCAGAAAGGAAGATCCAGGGAATTACAGGCTGGTCATCATGAACTTGATTCCTGCAAAGGTGATGAGGCAACTAGTACTGAATACTGTTTTAAGACACATGAAGGACAAGAAAGTTCTTGGGAGTAGTCTGCACAGATTTATGAAGAGGAAGTCATGTTTAACCCACCTGATAGCTTTCTGCAATAAGATGACTGACTTGGTGGATAGGCGTAGGGTAGTGGTTGTTGTTTATCTCAACTTATTAAGGTTTTTGACACTACTTCCCATAACATCCTCATTGACAAACTGATGAATTACAGACTAGATAAGCTGACTGTAAGGTGGACTGAAAAGATAGTGGGCTCATAACTGTTCAACATCGCCATTAACAACCTGAATGGTGAGACAGAGTGCATCCCCAGCAAGTTTGTGGATAATACAAAATTAGGAAGAGCAGTTCATACACCAGATAGTTGAGACAATATTCAGAGAAATCTTGACAAGCTGGAGAAATGGGTGGAGAGGAAGCTCATGAATTTCGACAAGGAGAAAGGCAAAATTCTTCATCTGGGGAGAAATAATTGGCTGAAAAGGACCTGAGGGTCTTGGTGAGCAAGTTGAGCATGAACCACAATGAAAAGGTTTCAGCACAAGAGCAGCAGCAAAGTGTCCCCTCCTTGAATGTCCTTCAGGCTGACAGATGAAATATTTTCTCATAATGTGTTATTGCACAGGGGAATATCTAGATATTCTACTTCCTAAGTGACTAATTAACTGCTAACCCATTAAGCTAAAGGGACATGTTTCTACCAAAGATCAATGAGTTTTAAGGTAATTTCTTATTCTTAAAACAACACAGGATTTCAAGTGGAGAGGAACATCAGATGTGATTCACCTAGCCAGATGCAAATGTAAGGAAGATGCCTACATCAGAGCTCAACATCATCCTAGGCTTCTTGTATACCTGATTAAGACAATTCAAAATATAAAGTAGACATCTGAAACACATAAGATGAAACCTTACCCTACCGAGAAGCTTCAATTCCACATAAGCAAAAGTTCAGACATTATCTGTATTTCCATCATTTCTTAGTACTTGTCTCAATTAAGGTGGTAGCTCCGACTTCTCTTCAGACTCAAGAGCAATCCCTCTGTGCTATCTACTTCGACTATCTGTTAGTTTATTTTCTAACTCTGCTCTGGGGTTCCTTGCTTCTCAGGCAGACAGACTACAGGCTGGAAGGAACAGGGGACACAAAGATACACAATCAGGTACTGTCCTTACAGCAAATGTCAATACAAATGGTAACTCTTGACTCAAGTTAACTTACGCACAGCCCTTTGGAAACAGCCTTCCTAACTTTTCACCTTTAGCCATACCTTCATTTTTCACTCCATTACCAGGCTATCTCATGTTATTTATGAAAAAAATGGCATTGTTTCGGCTGGAGAAGAGAAGGTTCCAAGGAGACATTATTGCAGCCTTCCAATATACAAAGGAGGCTTGTAAGAAAGATGGAGAAAAACTTTTTACCAAGGTCTCTATTGACAGGACAAAGGGCAAGGGTTTTAAACTAAAGAAGATAGGTTTAGATTGGATATAAGGAAGAAATTTTCTATCATGAGGGTGGTGAGACACGAACTGGTTGCCCAGAGAAGTTGTGGATGCCCCATCACTGGAAACGTTCAAAGTCAGGTTAGATGGGGCTGTGAGCAACCTGAGCTAGTAAAAGATGTCCCTGCCCACAGCAGGGGGAATGGACTAGATGATCCTTAAAGGTCCCTTCCAACCTCAATCAATATATGTTTCTATGATTTTATGATATATATTTCAGTGTTGCTCCATAAACTACGTAAGACACATTACTCAGTCCTCTGCTGGTAAAATTTTAGTGTTCAGGATGAAGTTATGACAAACAGACTGGCAAAATTTGGGATCAAAGTGTATTCTCCGTATCTTGCTGTATAGTAGATAGACAATTTGATTATCATCAGTACTGGAAAACATCTCTTCCACTCTTGGTGTATGTTATGGCAGATGTTCATTACCCAAGATGTTTTATTGTACATTACTCTAGTTTTGTTTGGCTATTCTAGAAAATCTAGAGAGGTAATGATTAATTGTCGTGGTTTGGGCTGGACTGGCCACTAAAACAAGTGACAGATGCTCTCCCCCACCTCTCCCTTCAGGGACAGGAGGAACAAAGAGAAAGAGACTTATGAATTTTAAAGAAACTAAACAACTTTAATGAAATATTAATAATAAAATAATAAAAAGAAAAGATAATAATATAAAAAAAAATAAAATAATGTAATATATACATAACCAGTATCAAGCTTTCAGGATGACAACCACATCACTGGCAGGCACTGTGAAAGTCCCAGACTGGACTCAGTGACAGAAAGGAACTGGATTCTGGATCTGGACTCAGGAACGCATGGCTCAGGATCAAAGGCAGATGACAGAGTTCTCCTCAAACACCAGACATCGAAGAAGGAGGGCTGAACCTTTGATCCCTCAGTTTTTATACTGAGCATGATGCAGATGGGATGGAATACCCTGTTGGTCAGTTTTGGGTCACCTGTCCTGTCTGCTCCTCCCCACGGGTGCAACCCCTCATCGCTTTTCTGTTTCTGATCCTCCAATGGGGCAAATAACAAAGTTAGCTGGCCTTGGTTGTTATAGCAATAAGTATAAGCAAGAGCCTCTCTGCATACCATTCCTTGGTATAAATTACAAATAATCAGGTCTTATCACTGCTAGAAGCTGACAATGTCTGAAAAATATGCCGTTATTTTCAGGGAGATTATTTTGTTAGAAGAGGCTTAGCTAAAATGTAAAATTACTGAACAGAAAATCAGTTCTGTTTTACCTCAAACTAGGACATTCATTTTGTATTGTTAGGGTCCATTTCATAGAAGACCTACAACTATGTTAGAAATGAGTTCCTGTTCTCCAGTTACTTTGAAGTCATTCATGTCTAGTTAAGGTAAAATGAACAAAATCAAGAAGTAGACTACACAGTTACAACAGTTATTAGACATACATGAAGTAACAAAAAAGAAAACAAACAATTTACTTCCATTAAAATTTAATCAATTTGCATTAAGATTTAATTGGAAAGGTTTCTTACTCTCTTTCTCCAGCTGAATTGCTATAGATTTTTCCTGTGACCCATCTGCCAGGAAGTCTTTCTGTATAAAATCCACTTGAGGTTGTATTTATTAAAAATCACCCCTTATTTATGTACTACGTCAGCTGTGATCATTAACTGACTTTCTGAAGTTGTTCAGGAGATATAAAAACATTTAACATCTTAAAACTATTTTTTTTTTCCCTAAGGGCTAGTGAATCAAATTTAGTTGTCTAAACATAGTTACCTATTGAGAATTTAGGCAATTACTTGAACTATCCATATGGGGCTGTCAGTTATGACACAAAACATAAGTGAGAACATCTCCTCTGGCAGTGGCAGTTAGAAGAGGCAGGATGAGCCAATGCAGATCAAATGGCTTCAGAAGGTGCCTAATTATAGACAGGTGACACTGCCAGCCTCTGCATTTTTACTAGTTAGTTACCTTTGCTTTACTTTCTTGAGATATAAATCTATTTGGTATACCAAGTATGATGACCTGTTTCAAAGGATTAACAGTTCCTGGCGTCTGCACTTAACTGCTGCATCTTGCTGTTTTTACCCTTCCGTGTAGGCAGATCAGCAATAACAGGTATTTAAAAATGGTAGTATATTCTCTCGGAATGCAAGTAATGTGAGGTGTTACTGCAGACACAGGTGTTAGTTTTGAACTATAATACATGGCATTTGTGTCATAGTGATAACGTTCTCTAGAACATTTCCTCTCATCTCTCCAACTCATCAAAACACTACATAACCAGCCTCCAAAGATTACCATCCATATGTTTTTCCACACATTTGCAGCATTTTTCCATCCACAGACAGTCTCTTACAATACAGGATGCAGAGTGTGCAGTTAGCAACTCATTGCTTGGAACTGAATTAAAAGAGAGAAATTCAGTTGCTGGCCATTCCACTATGCATGACAGGCACTTGGCACTAGGAAGTGTCATCAGATTTCATCTGGCATCATCACATCATCTCTTGGACAACCAAAACTTTTCCCTTACTATTTCAGGATTGGTCACTGCTTGTATGACATAAAAATTCTATTCCACATAGTATTCAGTCTGGTCTCTGGACCTTGCATTTTCTTCCAGGTTTCTGATCAATTAAGTATTTATTTCTTCTGTTCTAAACTCTGTGCTAAATGCTACTCCTGGTCTATTTACCATGAAACAACTGGGTCAGAATTCAGAAATCAAATACAAAATTGCAAACTTTGATCCTGGCGCGCAAAGTGGCAATAGAAAGAATCCAACTAACAGGACATTGCTGAGCATGTGTCCAGACCTTGCGGAAATATTAACAGGGTTGGGGAGAGTACTTGTTTCATTTTTTATTTTTTAATTATAGATTCATGTGAAGATGAATCTTCAGCTTGATTAGTTCTCAAACTGTCTCAGATGCATAGAACAAGAAATAATTTATTTTTGGTGAAAAGAAAAAAGTACCAGACAAAATCTTTGCTGAGCTTGAAAACAGAGAAGACTGTCTACAGGGAGGTGAGAGCACAGGCAGAATTGGAGCTATCTGGGAGCCAAAAATGGCACCTTTTCAATCAGTTCACAAAGGGAAGAACTATTTGCATAACGGTATGCTGACCTGAAAATGCCTTTCAGATTCTTCAATTAAAGCACAGGAAGGTAAGAACGTGCCTCTGTGTAGCACCTATTGGCTACCTATAGGTGGTTTGTTACTCAGTCATTGTTCCAGTTTGAATTCAGAGGCATGTGACTGATCATGAATTGTAAAAAGGGTCTATACATCTCACACAAGCTTCCAGATTACACTGTTGGGGGTTGGTTACGCTTAAAAGTCAAAACCTAAAAAAGTTAACATTTTCAGACGCAGTCGTTCATTAAATCTTATCATTATCTATACAGCTTAGGGGACTGCAAGCTTGTTCATTGGCCTAATTCATTACTGTTTGCAAAACTTTCGTCACAGCCTGAAATAGCTATAGAAGTTATAAAAAAGTCTTTAGTCTGATAGATTTTGCATGTGATTTCATAGTATATGCAATGACTGATTACCTTAGGATATACATTTAAAAATATAAACCCCCTTACTTTATATGTCTTTATTAAATTTTCTTTCATAAGTCAGCACTGTTAGACAGATTATAGAGTTATATTTCAATCACAGCAGGACAAACTAATGGGTAGAAAATGAATCTGCTAACTAGGGCAAATGATAGGAAAAGAATTGTGAGAAACCAGCAGAAATGTTTAATGCAGAAAATGATGATTAAACAGTTCTTGAAAGTGAACATTTTAATGTCCTTTTCATTAAAAAAAGAACTTCTGAAACTGTCCATTTCCATTCATCGTTAGTTCTGTAAAATATTACTCTGAAATATTACACAACTTGATACCAGAAGAAGAAATCACAATGTATAATGGAGGCATATACAGTTGTAGACCAATTGCAGGGTCAATACAATACATTTAAAAACCTGTTTACCCAAAAGCAGCTGTTGGAAGGAAACTATCATGCAAGATAAACAGTAAGAGCTATGCACCACATTTCCCATGCCCAGAGGAAACCCCATCCCCCCTTTTACAGCCACCTGAGCTGCTGGGCCTGGAAGTCCTCCCCCTTTTGCCATCAGATAACGGGTGTTCCTGCCTCCTTTTGTCCCATGTGATCCCTAAATGCCCAATGATTGGGTGGTAACTGAAGCCATATGATATTGATTATTATTGTTGTTATTATTATCTATATGTTATGATATATAATATATAATTATAACTATATAATCATATTATATATCATGTTGCTGTTGTTAATATTATTGTTGTTATTGATAATTATTATTGTTGGTGGATAAGGGAAGAGCAACTGATGTCATCTACCTGGACCTGTGCAAAGCATTTGACACTGTCCCACACGACATCCTTGTGTCTAAGTTGGATAGACATGGATTTGACAGATGGACCACTTGGTGCATAAGGAATTGCCTGGATGGCCACACTCACAGAATCATAGAATCATAGAATGTTTTAGGTTGGAAGGGACCTTAAAGAGCAGCCTAGTCTAGTAGAAGGTGTCCCTGGCCATGGCAGGGGGTTGGAACTGGGTGATTTTTAAGGTCCCTCCCAACTCTAACCATTCTATGGTTCTATGAGTATCCCAGAAGTACATCAACCCCCTCCCATAGCCCAGCAGTGTCCTGCCATTTTGTCACATGTATACCCCATGTGATCTAAGAACAGTCTGTGATTGCTTGGTTGTTTCAGAAGACCCAGAAAACCCTCATAAATATATAGCTATCTATACATATCTACATATATATAAAAATAGATGCAGGATATATATTTGTTTAATTATATATAATCATATATATATTAAACAGAAACATAAACCTAGCAATGTATATAACCGTATACAGAAAAAGGGTGTACAAGGTGCATAAATATATACATTATACATAAATATAAAGATCCATTTTAATAAGTATTTATCTACATATTAACACAAAATAATATAAATTAATATACATATTTATTAAAGTTTTTATATATTAGATATAAAAATATTATTTAATCTAAAATAATGACATAAATTAAGTTTAAACGTGAGTATAAAGGAAATCAAATTAAAAGACAGCTTGGTCTCACTACTTCTGAAGGCTTGAATAACTCCTAACATATTGTGGGGGTGGCAAGCTTAAGAGGGGCAGCGTGCCCTGCAGAGGGTGTAGGGACATGAACAAAGCTGAATATGTCTGTGGGGCAAGGGATCACTCCTGTGAGGCCAACCATGAAACAACTACTGAACCCTTGTGCCATGCAAAGAGGAGACCAGTTGTGGGAGTCTGATCAAGAGGCCACTATCCCTTAGCCCCAAACCTCCAGGGTGACCATACAGCATTATTGGGGAAACCTCTGGGCTTTCTGCTGTGCTGCTAGATACAGGCATCATTGTCTACTATCATGGAAAGCCAGAACAAAAAAGTCACATCACATGAGCTTGTATCCTGAAAATAATTATATTCTTCAGAAGAAATTACAGACAGGCCAGGAATTTGGGAACCGAAGACTGAGATAAGTGCCACATGGAGATGGTGGATGGTAGCAGAGATGCCCTTTGACCACAGCTCTGAGTGAACTTACTGCTTGTAATGCCATTATGTGGTACAGACTTTTGCTATATCCAAGACTTCTCAAATACCCAACTTTACTCTCACCATCAAATGCTGCAGAGGAGGCGGAGATGAAGGCAATGCAATGTGTGGCTTCAAGAATGTGCAGCAATGGGACTGGCCAAACTAGAGGTTCAAGACTAGGCAATATATAGAAGCATGCAGATGTGCTAATTTGGACTAGGTATTTTTGCATTAAGCTTCTGAAATGTTTGTAAATAGACCAGAACAATTCTAATTTTAAGATTTACACCAGTTTTTTGAACCTGGTGATTATTTTGAGCTCTGTCTTGAAGCCATCAGCATGTGTGACTATATATTCTCTCTGCATGAATTTGAGCAGTGTGAATACAGATAAATTTTTAGACTACGTCAGTAATCTACAAAATAAAAGCGAGATTTGTTTCCATCAAATTTTCCACCTGGCTGCCTGTAAAAGCAGTTTGAGGTTGGATACACAGAACCCTAGATCTATTCCCCGTTCTAAAATTTTAGAAGTGGGGATATATAACTGATCTAAATAACAGGGTCAATAAACTTTGCTTTGCTGGAAGTCTCACAGTGCTGAGAGATCTGACATGTAGAACTGTCAAACAATGCAAAAGTGCTGCATGACAAACAGTGGACAAAAAGTGTGGTCAGTGCACAATTGGATTCCATTGTTTGAAGTTTGTTTTACATTGATATATATGTTGTCATCCTGACTGAGCTTAAAAAAAGGCTGAGGGATGTTTTAGCCAAATAACAGTGTTTTCCTCATTGAACTTTATTATATCATTAAGCCTATTTGAGGAAAAAAAAAATCTGAGCTTTGTCAGGCATTTTATGACTACGTTCACAAATGTAAATACTACTGCTGTGCCTGCCTGATGCCAGACTGTGCAGACTACAGACCGTTGTGCAAGTCTGCGGAATGCTTACAGTGGGAGAAGGTCCTGGCAATTAAAAAGACAAGTAGACTGTCTAAGATTTTATGTGAGACCTGCAAAGCCTACATGGAAAAGTTTCATGAATATAAAGGCTGGAAAAGTGGTATGTGCTATGAACAGATCTTAAATATAAACCAGCCCAAGTGGTTCATGCCCATCATAAAACACCCAGAAACAGAGAAAGGCCGTATTTTCTATGACCTGGAATGGTGCACTAACTGAGGCATATGTTCTGAATTACATTTTTGCTCTGGACTTAACAGCAGAACCATGATGGGATGAAAAAGAAGGGATGAAAGTGAAAATTGAAGGAGAATGAGAGTTTAAAGGGGACACGTCCTGTGGACTTTATTTGGCTGTTTATGGATGCAAAGTTTTGGGGTTACAGATTCATAAGCATATAACACCAAAAGCTATGCTGACTATTTTTTAGCTAGCCAGCTTTTGAAAGGAAAAATGGATACGCAACAAAGGATGCAAGATGATGAATTCATACAGGTGGAAGTCTCTACCCCTGAGTATAAATTTCATAGGCTCTAAATTTTTAACCTGTGAAACCAAGCAGGTTTTGCTTTTTTTTTTTTGGGGGGGGGGGGGGGACAGGGACGGGGATGGAGCAGGATTTGAGGGCTGAAAAGGTTATTTCCCTAATTTCTTCAGTACTGCTGATAATCAGGCCTGTGCAGGCCCTTGTCCAGAACCGGAATATCATGGAGTAGACAGCATTATGCTTGTGGAGGGAAAGCACTGTTTTGCATGGCCCACTGCTAATAACGAGAAAGTTTTTGACCTACAAAGAGAACCTAGTTACTACTGTCAACAGGAAATGAAAACTTTCAGGGAGACCTGTAGTTTATACAGGAATGAGGTTATGGTGCTGATTTGTAATATATTCTATGGGAAAGAACGTGATGAAAACATGCAGCTAGATCTATCTATAGATCTCTTTTAGTATCCTATGCTGGTGTCTGCTTGTAAGGTCGTGTACCATTTTATGTTCTGTAAACACTGTAGCACTCCTGCCCCTCCATATGGCTATCAATAAGAAGGATACAGAGGTGTTTGATCTTCTCTGCTCAATAGCTGTACTGGGTGGAGGTGGCCAGGTTTTAGTAGGGGGACGGCTACAGGGATGGTCTCTGTGAGGAGAGGCTGGGGCGGCCCTGTGCAAGATACAGCTAGTTCTAGCTGGCTCCAGCCAGCTCCGATAGACCCTCCACAGGACACAGCTAAGTGAGCCCATCAGCCAAGACAGTGGCACCTTGGCGAAAGAGTATTTAAGAAAAGGCAGAGGGAGAGGGGGGAAAGGAGTGAGAAACACAAAGGAAAAACATATTTAAGAAAGGTTAAATTGTGCCCAAGAGAGAGGAGGGAGGGAAAAAAGAGACACCAAGGTCAGTGAAGAAGGAGGTGGAGGAGGTGTTTCAGGTGCATAAGCAGAGATTCCCCTGCAGCCTGTGGTGAAGACCATGATGGAGCAGTTCTTGAAAGACTTTCTTCTGTTGGAGGGCCCCCATGCTGGAGCAGAGGAAAAGTGTGAGGAGGAAGGAGCAGCAGAGGCAAACTGTTATAAACTGACCTCAACCCCCCATTCTCCATCCCCTGCATCACTGAGCAGGGAGGATGTAGATAGGCACCAACAGTTTTCAATAGCTTGAAAGGTGGGGTTTTTTCACAGCTGTACCTAATGTTATCCTGGACCACATTAGAG
The DNA here is from genome assembly GCA_008711295.1 of Anarhynchus alexandrinus. Lineage (NCBI taxonomy): Eukaryota > Metazoa > Chordata > Aves > Charadriiformes > Charadriidae > Anarhynchus > Anarhynchus alexandrinus. The sequence continues at coordinate 778,569 of VUYV01000135.1, forward strand.
TATGCAAAAAGTGTGAGCTTTAACATTACATCTATGCAGGAGCGTCAGTGGACCACTATAACAAAATCAGATGGGGAGCTTGAAGAGTTTTTAGAAACAAAATGCCTACATTGCTGAATCCCAGTAATGCTCTTTTTAGTGGCAAAACAAAAGTAGTTTGCTTGTATTAAAAAGCACCCCCTGATGAAAAGATAATTCCTAGAATTTTGCTAGCCCCTAGTCCTTCAGCAGCAAAATAAAACAATACCCTCCTGGGCACCCTGAAGTTATACTTGACAATTTTGACACATCAACAGCCTATTTTGGTACACTCAAAGTAAAAGTGTATCCACTTTATGGGCTTTTCCCCATGGTTTCTGTCAGGGTAAATGGCAAGCTATTCTTCTTGTACTGCACCTGTGCTGAAACCCTTCAGAGATACTGCATCTACAGGCGCAATAGATGGATGCATATAATACCATTGAACTAAACAAGGCTCTGGAGGAGGCATACAAAGTTTGTGAAATCTATGAGGCTATGCATTTTGAATAGAGTCAAAACAGTTTGGTTTTTTGAGTTTCAGGTTTGGGTTTGGGGAATGGTTGGTTTTTTTTGTTTTGTTTTGTTTTGTTTTTTAATTATGTAAAACTGTACCTCCATCAGAAGCAGAAAGCTTCAAGTTACCTAGCCTGGTACACAGACACTGACAAAAAAGTACAATACATTATTACAGGCAGAAAGAATGCTTTGCTTTGCAGCCTGAGTGTATAAAGAAAAACCTCAAAAAATACAAAATTGCCTAAGTGTTTTAAAATTCTCTGTGGGATTTTTTTCAGGGATCCAACCTTCCCAACAGCCTTGTCATAATAAAAACAGACAATCTGTATAGTTAACTCTTTTATTTGGTGTATGATGCCACCCCCCTGTGATTTTGTTGATGAGAATGTGGCCACATCTTGTGGGCACATGACCCTGGCATTCAAAACTAACATTTTTATAGCATGCGTCACCATTGCATATGCACACCTAGAGCTTTATGCTTTCACAGATGCCCTTCAAGATTGTTATGTTTATCATTATCTGATATTATGAATATATTCTGAATTCTGATATTATCTGAATTTTCAAGATAACTGTTATTTAAAAGTTAAATGCATCTCTGTAAACAAAAAGAACAGACAAAAGGGGGGCCTTATGTTCAATGGAAATGTTAATAGCCTCCCCTACAGCTTTTGATGCTGGGCATGCAATGCCCATGGTTGGAGATATGACTGGAGAACACTAATCTCTTACTCTCTTATTTTGCCTGACAAGACTATTTGGTGTTAGAGTGTTTCTGGCAACTGACGTATCACCTCTATAAATATCCTTTTATCAAATCTTGGGAGGAATTACCTAAGATTTTTGGTGGTAACCATCTTATTTACCCTTAATAAAATAAACATGCTTGTGATCAATGATTTGATGAACTGTGTGTATAAGAGTGGTGAAACTGAAAAAGCTTTTACTAAGCATGTGCATCACTGGAAGGTTAGTATCCTGTACATTTTTTTAAGGGTTAAAAACAGTCATGACTTCAATCAAACGCAAAATGCATGGAGTAATCTAAGAACCAGTTTGTGTCCCTAACAGGACACATGAAATCTGGACAAGACTGAGTTTATTTAAGAAGCATTTGAAGATGTTATTAAGCCTCCATATGGGTATCTGTTTGTCTGTGTAAATTCTTCTAAGCATGTAAAGGCTTTTAGGCAAAGAACTGTCTTTTTCTGAAACAAGAGCTAACTAAATACATATTGGAGGGCAGGGGGGAAGGTCACTCAGAAATATGAAGAAATGAGCTGGCCATACCTGATTGTGTGAACACTAGTGATTAAAGCCCCTGAAAAATTTATTTCTGCTCTCAGGTTCCCTGTTTTAGTCAGGAAACTATGATCAGCAATTCCTTAGTCTAGAGACTAGTCTAAGGCAGAGTACAGCCCACAGACAAATGCTTCCCAGAAAACTGTGAGGAAATGATCTTTCATATGGCTGTCAGACATCTGTAACCGCTGTGTGTATTCCCTCATACAGCATCTGTTCTCAAAATCAGGTGCTACCTGCACCTGAGGGAAAAGCAATAACCAGTTTATAACCCTTGCTGCTGGGTAGCTTATCAAACAAAAACTGTCGTTGCTGAGCATCAGCTTAAATATTACTCCATTCTAACCAACAAAACTTTTTCTTGGAAAAAGAATGACGTTCAAGCCTGATACTCTGGGCCTTCAGAGCTGAGTGTTGCCTAAACCTTATTAAAGATGCCATCTAGCATGGTGAACTCCTGCTGTCTGGCTGTGTTTATAAAACAAGCCTATGAAAAAGTGTGTGGACATTGTGTCTTCACTGCAAGTAAGAAGCAACTTTATTAATGCATAGTATGAGTAAGAATTGTTGCTTTGGCTTATAAGTCAGTTCTCCAGTGTATCGCCCAACTGGATGAAAACAGTCGCCAACAGACAGTTGAGCAGATCCATGAGCACCTATGTCTGTCATTCAGGTTGGACCCATCAGCTTTACCAGTCTTGCAGCAAATGTACAGCAGAGTGTTGTGCCTCTATAATCCTGTCCATTCCCAACTAAGAGTGTGCCCAGGGGTGCAGACTCTGTGACAGCTGAAATTAGGATCACCTCACAGTACAGGCTTTCCTTGACGCTGTTCTGCATCAGGTTCACTTCAAAAACATCCAGCTTGAGCTTAGCACACTTTTCCAAGCGATTTAGAATGAAATCCATCCCTGTTAAAATGTACGTCCTTTTCTAGTAGCAGAAGAAGGCCTTTTTCTCTGCATTTATTTTGCACCATCCAACAAAGTTTGTTGTTCCTTTTCTTCTTGTCCTTATGAGACTGCTGCTTGATGCCACTTGAACTTTCTCTTCTAATGAATTCAGGCTGGATTTCCCTCTAGGAGTATGATGTGTTTCTCTCACTTTTTAATCTTTTTCTTTTCAAAAAACCTTTTGGGATTTTTCCTTATTGTCCCTATATACACATGCTCCTGTGACATTCCCTTTTTCTTGTGGATTGTCATTATAGTGGGCAACTATTTTGAAACTTTAGTAATTTCATTATTTCTTTTTAAACTATTTTATACATAATACACATATTAATAAATATGTATGTGTACTTTAACTATGTATGTATAAATAAAATTATGCATAATTGCACAACCATTTTTATATATAGAAATGTGTACATGTGGCTATATATAAACATACAGATGGATGGATGGACAGATGGATGAATGAGGGCTTCCTGTGCCTATAGAAGTGGCCAAGGAATCACTGGGCAGTCTTACCTCACATGGAGTATAAATGTGACAATATGGCAGCTGTGACAAAATGGCTCACCCTATTCAGTGTAGGGGGGGGTCTTAATTCTGTGGTAAACTAAAAAGTACAGCTTCAGCTGCCATCCAATCACTGGGCATTCTGAGATCATGTGGTATATAGCAGTGTCAAAAACGGTAGTCGCCAAGGAGCAAAGCGAGACAGGATAAGCCTGCCACGTGACTGGAAAAGGTGAGGGACAGAAGGCCCAAGGGGTCCTGTGACCATAAATGTGAGGGTCATGGTATCACCACTTTCTTATCCTGCATGAAAGCTGTCCTTTAAGTACTCACCAGGTACACTGGATATACTCTATTTCCTCACTGTCTAATGTGTGAAAATACTACAGTCAATCTCCGTGTTACTTCTGATTGACAGATTAAATGCTTTATATTCTGTTGAAAATTAGAATACAACATATAAGGGTACACAAATAAATAAATAAAACCACAAAACCCAAACCTCTGCAATTTTATATAACATAATCTTATATAATAGTGCAAGAAATAAATTAAGTGCATGGGGAAAAAATAACAATCTTAGATACAATAAAATGTGTTGCCAATGTCATTATGGTTTAATTTTTTTTTTCTTTACCATACAGTTCACAGTATTTTATCTCGTTGTGCTGTAAAACAGCTTTTATGTGAACAAAATGGGGAATGCTGATTTCTTTTCTCCATCCTATTAAATTAAGTTTCCCCAAATTATATCGAACATTACTACGGACTGCACTGCCCAAGTTTCAAATGTATCAATGCTGAGAGACACACAGCCTCAGTGCATTTGTGGAACTCTGTCCTGCTGTTGTGCTTCCTTGCCCTAATGAGGAATTGTGGATGTGCATTAATATAAAGAAAAACAGTTAATATTTCTAAAAGTTACCCTGCTTATTCTCCATCTTTTGGGTCGGACTGAACTTTTTTCATCATGGAGCTTTTGTGATATTTTTCTTCCTTTCAGTTATTTACTAAGTCAACACAAAAGGCAATATGGAAGCACTGAAGTACACTTTGAATTCTCGTCAATCCAGATCTCCAGTCTACCCTACCAATTCAAATTATTATATCAATGTATTTTCAGAAAGACTTAAAAAATATCTAATAAGTACCAACTAAAATATAGTTATAAAACTGCAATTATACTCTTTTTTAAAAAACATCAATTAAGTAGCTGTTACTAATCATGGAATCATACAATCATACGATCATTTAGGTTGGAAAGACCTTTAAAATCATCAAATCCAACTGTTAACCTAACACTGCTAACGACACCACTAAACCACGTCCCTAAGCACAACGTCACTTCTTTTAAAGGGATGGTGATTCCACTACTTCCCTGGGAAGCTTGTACCAATGCTTTACAACCCTTTTGGTGAAGAATTTTTTCCTAATATCCACTATAAACTTCCTCTGGTGCAAGTTGAGGCCACTTCCTCTTGCTTGTTATTTGGGAGAAGGGATCTGTGCAAAGATCTTTTTCCCTCTTTGAGACAGGTGTACCGCATCTGTTGCCAGCAGGCCTGGTGTCGTGTAGACTTACCCATGGTCAAAAAATCCAAGATTCTACCAGTGACACCAGGCTCGGAGCCAAGTATTGATCTATTGGGTCTTCCTCTTTCTTCCCTCATCAGTCCCTGCAACTGGAAGGACAGAAGAGAACACTGCTTCTGCTCCTGATCCCTTAACCAGTTGTCCCAAGGCCCTGAAGCTTCTCTTGATTGCCCTTGGATTTCTTGTTGCAACTTCATTGCTTTCTACCTGAAAAATCAATGATGGATAATAATCTGAGGGCTGTACCAGGGTAGGAAGCTTTCTCTTCATATCTTTAAGCCGGGCCTCAGGGAGGCACCAGACTTCCATAAGAACTGAGTCCGGTCTGCATGTTAGACCTTCTGTTCCCTTCAGAAGGGAGCCTTCTATGACAATGAACGTTTCTTTTTCTTTATGGAAGCGGTTTTGATGCAGGGCATAGGCTTATTTAACTTTAGTGACACCTCCAAGCTAGATGGATCGTTGTCCTCATTATAGTTCGGTTGCACTTGCAGAGCCTTGTACCTATTATGCAAAGGCACCTGGGAAAGTGGGGTAGTCACAGAGGATGTGACTGCTGCGCCAGGCAGAAACTTGTTGCCATTGTCCCCTATCCCTTAAGTCACTATGTTCAGCCAGGTGGAGAGAGGATAGGGAAACCTCTGTCATGCATCCTGTCTGCCTGTTGGGCCTGTCCCAAGGAAGGTACGGTGTGATTCCAGTATTCTACCTCTTTCGGACTCCCTGGTACTCCTTAATTCCTTAACTCATCTCCTCCTGGAGCTCTGTCACTTAGCAGAGGTGTTCCTGTACCTGTGTGCACCTCCCACAGGTGTGCTCACTACTGCTGTCCAGTACTGGCATAAGAGTTGGGCACAGCCTGCAGCCTGACACCCGGGTGGCAGCGTGTTCCCACCGGAGCTCCGTCTGGGAAGCTGCTTCAGTCAGGGCAGGTGCAGATTTTAGAGAGGACATAACTTTCTGCCAGGTGGATATTACTGCTCCGTGGTCGAACTGGCAGAACTTCATGTTCTTCCTGCATGCCCTTCCGCGCAAACTGCCATGCAAACTGCCATACCACACCCTTGCTGACACGACACACCCTCTTTACCCATACTGTTCAGAGTGCTCCTGGTCCCTAGTGCTTCCTAAGGACTTCTTTTATAAGTGTGGAAGGCACTTGGCAGACATTGGTCCTGGCCCCGCCCAGGTCTTGCCAGCTGCCCTTGCTTGAGCTGCAGGCTCCTGGAGGCTCTCTGGGCTCACCCTGAGGTCCTCCCAATTCAAGAAACCCCCATGTGCACAGCACTAAAGCGCTGCGCTATGGATCGTGCCCACACCAGAGCTTCTTGCCTCGGTGACTCACTATGCCTATACGCAGAAATGATCGCACAGTTATAACTCTTCTGACATTACAAGTATTCACATGGCATAACAATCAAGTTTGTAATATTGACATGTTGGCATATTTACACAATTTTCATTTATGAAACGACACTTTCAGTCTTATAAATTAGCAGCACTTGTACTTATCTATAAAAATAATAAAACTCTAGTAGACCTGTGTGCAAAATCTTTTTAATATAAAATATAACCCCCAAAATAGGGTTGTATTACTGGGCACAATTCCATTATGTTTAGTGACATTTTTAATTATTTATTATTTTGTTGCCAATTTTTATAATAAACAGTATTGAGGTTAGACTCAGTTATTTTATGTAATCATGAATATATCACATATTCCCATTTAATTGTTTCCATTTCCCAGTCATTGTTGAAAATTTAAATTCATGATGGAACAATCAAAGGCAACAAACTAGAACTGTGTGATCCTGTGGTACACTTTCCAGTGGCTTAGAAAAACAACCAAAGTCACTGGAATGAGATTATAAACATGAGCTCAAAGATTTTTATTAAAGGATGCTACATACTCGTCTCCATTTCTACTGCTGTTTCTGTTTTCCTTACACAAAGAACTCCACTGTTCTTCCATAGTTATTTACAAAAATAGTCATCAACCCCCTGCCCCGATAGAAACAATATCCTTTCCAGAATATCTCAAGTGTAGCATAGTCACCATAATAATTCTGTGATGATACTTCTTGTATTGACAGGCACAAACTTTTCAAACTACATAAACATTACATAATCAAGACACTATTTTCTTACATCTAGATGTAAATTTTGTAGAAAACAAAGGCATAACATTGATTATGTTAGATTTCTCATTTCACAGATAATGTTTATATCTCTCTTCAGATTAGTAACCAGCTTTTATTAGCCATGTTATATTTGCAGCTAACATTTATGCCTTTCTGTGTAGGTTCTGTTTAGGACTATTGTCCTATAAATATCTTAAAAGCTCTTTTATTATCTTTTTTCTTCTAAATTGTTCTTGTCCATGATGGATTTAAAAACCTTAACAATAGCAGATATGCCAAAATCAATCATGTTGACTCATTTTTTTTCTTGGTTTTGCTCATCTACCTGTCTATGACCATCTGCTACCCCATGTCTTAGACTTAGATTTTGAATTCTGTCAGGCCAGGAGTATCTTTATTCTGTGTCTCTATATTACCTAGTGTAACAAATTCTGTTTCATTATTTCATCAAGAATCTATTATTAGTCTAACTCATATCTTAACAGTATAATTAAAACTTCACTTGTAAAAGAAGAAAAATTCATCTGAGTCTAAAAGAACCTCAGAAAAGCCTTGTGACCCTTCTCTGTCATGTCAATGAAAAGTCTATGTCCTTTTATTGGCAATGTGATAAATATTACTTCCTGGGCTACACACTGAATATATCAAAATAATTTTGGAAGGAATAACAAATGAATAAGAATTACCCAATGAATAATGTGCTAAAATGGTAGGTTGGTTATGTTTGGAATTCTTTCAGAAAAGCTTTAATTTGCCTAGATTGATTCCTACCTTTTAGCATATATCTGATGTACTTGCAGCAGTGCAGTTTTCCTTGGTTATAATTTCAGTAGACGAGTATAGGTGCGCCTATGGCTCATATTGCTACACAATTATTAGGCTAAACTATGCTTCACTGGTAAGAAGTCTGAAAAGTGCTGGTCTGGATGTAATGGTGTCATTAAGAATGTAGTCATTTACGTGACATGTTAGGATGTTATCTGAAGAAAAGTAAAAGTCTTCATCTGAACCAATCACTTACGCTTCAGTTACAATGAATAAGAGGAACTGGCATATTCGAAGTTTTTCAGCTTACTAAATAAGGACATCTGCCTTAGGACAAGTTAAAGTGTGCTATTGGAATCCTCATTTCTTTGAATTGTCTGCAAGGACTCGGGATGACTACCTCACAGAAATGTCTACTTTGCAGATACCTAAGAGTAATTACACCTTAAAACCATTTGACAGTTCCAAGGTTAGATGTTTTCACCCAAGCACCAGACAACTATATTAAATTCTTTGCTTAAATATTTGTTTAAATATATCGGCTTTGTATTTGTGTGTGAGTGTGTGTTCACCTTCAGAGTGCTGCCATCATATTGTAGGGCACTTAGTCCCTTTTGTTGAAGTGATCTTCATGACACAACTATATATCTGTAGCTGGGAGGAATATTTTGCTGTTAGTATTGTTAATATTTAAGTATATTATCATAAGCATTTACTAGATGAAGAACTAGAACACAAATTTTCTACTTTCTAACCCAGGAGACTCAAGAGCCTAGTTTGCTTAGCTTTCTCTCCTCTCTTTATGTCTCAGTGATAATTTAATTATTTCATTCAAAATGAAACAGCGTCCCATTATCCTTCTTCCAAAGGTACCTTTTTTTTCTCCTAGTTCAATAAAGGTCTTCTGACGATATCCCATGTATTAGAAAGAGAAATGTCATTTTTTTGTCCCTAGTAGGATATTGGCTGAACTAGGCTTCTACCTTCTGCTAACCATCAAGACTAAGGGTCTTCTGGATATGTGAAGAAACATATTTAGGTTCTTGGCTCAGAACCTCACCAAAATTTAGCTGCCTCAAAGTTAGACTAGCAGCAGCACAAGCTAAGCACCTAAGTTTCCTATAGGGTAACAGAGTGAAATACTTAGGAAGTACTTGCAGAACAAGTACCATTGTAAAGGGTTAGGAATTTAAGTTGTCTGGATTGCTCTCTGCACTTTTATATATATAATAAACAGACAGTTTATAATCCTAGTTTAGAATAGTATTTTCCTGTTTGGCATCTAAAGTTGGATAGGAAGAGTCTGTAGGAAGATCATAGTGATTAATGATTAGCATATCTGCCTCTCATTCCATCTACTAGATGATTACCTCCCACACTTCACTAGGATGATAATCAGGATAAGCAGCAAGTAACCTAGTGGTATTTGGAAGTTATAATTAATTTTAATTTTATTGTGCATTTGGGTTTTTTTTTACTAAATTGTTTTATCATATTGAAAATCTTGAGTGTATTTTTTTCAGGATTTCCAACAAAAATATGCATATTTTTCCCTGTCAAAAAAAAAAAAAGCTGCTTTTTTCATAACAGCATCATCAATATTGTACATCAGCTATGTACAGTATGTGTTCCATTTCTAATTTCCTTTTTATTCTTCATTTCCTTTTCTTAAAACGCACCCAGTTCAGAAGCTGTTACTGAAATCTTTGGTGACCATTTGCCCTATTGTTACATTTCTCTACTTCCTGTTGTTATCTTTGTTTTTCATCTAAAGACACTATTAACCTAAAACGTACTACAAAAAATAATGCAAAACACTTAATATAAATGAAGCATGAAACATTCCTGGAACTTTAAAATGTGCTAGAGCTTTTAACAGTAGTGTATAGGCCTCTATTTTGTGAAAAGGTTATATTTACATCTTTCTGATGAGTTTGGATATATGCGTTATAAACTGTCTGCAGTCAGATATTGAATCCCATCCTAAAGCTTGATTTAGTTTTCTAAACATAAACATTTGAGATATTCTAGAGTATCTTGCTTGGCCTTTATATGCCCTAGAATAACAAAACTCTCCGTCAGGTACCATATATCTGTCATATATACCAGTTCTAAATAGAGGTGTTATATAACCTGCAGCATCTAAGATGGCTCTTCTGGGCTATGTTTAAGTAATTGAATTGAGCCTCCGTTGTATCACAAAACATACACATTCAAATACCAGCTTTTGTTGTCTGGGATCATACTGTAATATAATTTATATATTTTGCATGAAGTATCACTTCTTGATAACTCCTTTGATGGTAAAGCAAGATTACAGATACATTCTTCTGACTTGTCTTAGCACTATTAAAAAAAATCAAAACACTTGCAAATAATTTGAAAATATATATAGAACCTGAAGGTTTCTTTCTCTGGATTATAGAAATTCCTTGCTATAAAGTGGGGTTTAGCTTTTGTTTTTATTTGACATCAGGGACAAAGCCTAATGGGAGATGACTTCACCACAGACAAGGAAGTAAAACTAAGCCAGTTAAAAAGTACTTTCAGATTTAGAAGATGTTTTCTTTACAATTTTATTGAAAACCGTCGAAAACAGTGATTTTCATCTGTGTTTAAATTTACATTTGGGATTTGTAAAATGTAAAGCAGGGAAACATAAGGGAATGAAAATAAAACCAAATGGTATGCATGTGAACTGAATTTCATGAAGCTCTACTTGTAATATTCAACTGAACACAAGGCCTGAAGATTTAAAACAGAACAATATGAAAGCAACAAACTGTAACACAGCCACACACTCTAAGGAGATGACAGAAATTATTCTGAGGATGAAGGATAGAATTTAAGTTTGAAACGGAACAAAGAAAATACTTAAGTGAGAAAAATTGTTTTGGAGAAACCAGCAGAAAGATAATTTTTAAAAACGAAATAAAAGGACCTAAATGGAAAATACTTGGATATAGCAAGCTATTTAAGACCATAAGAGAAAAGATAACAAAAAACAGATAATAAATATGTACGTGGTATAATAACATGAAATAGTTAAAGAAACCAAGGGGCAAGTATTGCTAAAAGTGAGAAAATAATTGCTAAAGGGAAACAAAACTGGTTTTCCTCACAGGAGTTGAAAAATAGAAGTATTTTCTACATTCTAAGAAAAAGAAATTCTGCATTTTTGTTTAGTTTGGGGGTTTTTTTTTATATAATATATTATTTGATGGAATCTGTCTGAAGGAAATACTCAAGAAACTCACAAAACTCGGGTGCTTTGAGAAAAAGCGTTTAAATAATGGTCAGACACATTTCTAGTAACATGCACAAGAGGAAGCTTTATAGTAATTAGGATGTAATCTATAGAAACATGATGGGTCAAACATGACACAATGCAGGTTTAGTTATTTGGATCTGGTCTTCACTTGAAAATGTCTGCACAAGAAAATGCAAAGCAACAAACAACTTCACACTAATATTTTAGGTACAAGTAGACCATGAAATCAATCCATTAAAAATTCACCCTGGGTGTTCTACATGTTTCATCACATCCTTTTTTTCCAGGTATATTCCTCTTTTTCCTTTACATTAATTCTGTTTCCTAACCTACTGATTCTGTCTTCTGTCAGTTCTTTATCCTTTATTTCCTTTTTATCCATTCTTCAGTTCTCATGAGGTTACTGTTTATTTTTATTTCTGGAGTTCAATTCACCTGACTCCTATAATGTTTTCCATATGGTCTGAGACATGAGCCTATTTCAGAAAAATGTCCTCTTCCATCTTGTTTAAAACTATTGACATGGACTCCCTCCCAGTTTCTTCTTGTCCCTCTCTGAAGAAGTTGTGAGAAAGAAACAACTCTCACACTTGTTAGTGCAGAAATAATTATACACCTTAGTGACTGCTATGAACTTCTAGCAGCTTTCTAAACACAGACATACAGTAGGATTTATATTTTCTAAATTTAGCCTTACAAAATGTTGGTTTCTAATTTATGTTAGTCAATACAGGCTGGTAGGACTACCTGATGGAAATTTGATTCAGTCCTGAGATAACTGTATAGGTAATCTTCCTTTGAAATATATCTGCCTCTTTCCATTGGCTGTAGAAACCTAGGTGACCAGCTTTGACAAAACGGCAAGCGTTGAATTAACCTCAACCAGCTTTAGACATTTGTATAGACCTTTAAGTCAGAAATGGTCATTTAAAATCTGCATTTAATAACTAGAAAGTGGGGGTTGGACTAGATGATCTCCAGACGTCCCTTCCAACCCTGACCATTCTGTGATTCTGTGACTCTGTGACAGGGACTTTGGGACAGGATTAACATCCAAAGTTAGGCGAGATGAATTTTCCTGTGGAGCTCTGGGGTCTTTCTGTGGTTGTTATATAACTATAGGGTTAACAGGGGCCCACAGCAGTAGAGGAGAATGCAGAAGAGAGAAATGGCTGAAGTCTGTGTCTGCATAGCAGGTGTAGGGGGAAACGTGATGCTGTGGGGATGTACCACTAAGCAAAAACAGCACAGCAGCTGCCTCAGACTTGCTGTGGATGAAAGGGAACAGTACCCATAGGAAGCTATGGGTTTAGTCTTAGTCCAGTTAACAGTTTAACCATCTAATAGTCTAAACTGTCAATATAGAAAAATGTCACTAATAATGTACATAAAATACACAAATAGGCCTCAAAAATGGTCCACAAAATACTTCCCCTGGGTCTGAAGGTCACAGAATCATAGAATGGTTAGAGTTGTAAGGGATCTTAAAGATCATCTAGTTCCACCCCCCCTTGCCATAGGCAGGGACACCTTCCACTAGACCAGGTTGATCAAAGCCCCATCCAACCTGTTCACCAATGTCATCATCCTCGAGGACACTGGGCTTGGGGTTGTGACTGTAACTCACTTACCAGTGCCTCACAGGCCCCACAGAGAGGACCAGGGTGCTCGCAGCAGGTGCAGCCCCCTTGACCAGCGGTCTCACTTGGGACTCTGGGGGTGCATTTCTCCCCCATGATGTCCTTTTGAGGGGCCCATGGGGGAGGCAGCAGGTTCCCCCCACACCCCATTACACAAGGGCTGTTGTTCCCTCCAGCCCAGGTCTGTCAGACCACTGACCATGGCCAGCCAGAAGCACTTCCTGAGCCAGTGGCAGCTTCTGCTGTGCGGCAACAGTCATGTGAGTGTGGGGTGGGGGAAACGGCCCCATTGGAATTCAACCAGCTCCAACCAGCTCAAACAACCAAGGCCACCCCGGCCCTCTGAGAGAGACTTGTCCTGCTGGGGCCCTACAGAGCTTTATTTCTTCTCAGCATGGTCTCTTGTGCTGGACTTCACCCTTAGTCCTTAAAAAAATACTTGGGAAATTAATGTAAAGAGAAAATATAATCTTTATTTTGTATTTTATTGTTTTTGGGGGGCTATAGAATCATAGAATCATAGAATTGTCTAGGTTGGAAGAGACCCTTGGGATCATCGAGTCCAACCATCTACCCTACTCTACAAAGTTCTCCCCCACACCATATCCCCAAACACCACATCTAAACGGCTCTTTAACGGCTCTATGTATAAATACATGGAGATATACATTTATGTGTTTATTTTTGAGTCAGGTCATTAATATAATGATATAAATACTTGAATTTGAAGTAATTTGAACAGCATCATTTTTGGGAGGGGAGCACAGGAACCGGATCTGGCATTAGTGAGCCATTTCTTTGCACACCTTCAGTGATGCTCTGTAATGTAATATAACTGCTCCAGATTTGTATGGCACATGTCAAATAATAAATATTTCTGCATCTATTAAAATGACAGAAATGTTAATCTATGGATAATGAAGACTTGATCTTATTATACCTTCATAGTAAAGCTCCCATTGCATTCAACAGAAAATTTACTGAAGTTAATGAAAGATCAGGCCTTCAATTTTTTTTTTTTAAACTATTCATGAAATAGCTGCCAAAGAAAGGCGGGGGGGGGAGGAGATACCAAGGTTTTGGAAGCATCCAAATTTGAGAAAGCCAAGATAATTCTTTTTCCTTATGAGCTGCATATTAATTAGTTTACTAATAATTCTTGTATTACTGCACAATCTTTATTCATTTTAAGTAATCCTGTCATTAAGCAGCAGGGGAGAAAATAAATTTGACTTTTCATTATGTTTTCTAGTTGCAAAATAAAATGTACTGTGCATCTATGGTCACTAAGGTGTGTTGCATGTCATAAAAGTAGCCATATATTCTAAAGTTACTGTAGTGTTTTAAATATGTCACAGCTTTTACTAAAACAGCTGTTTGTATTCGATGTCCTAATGCCTCAAGAACTTTTCTTGGATTGCTGTAAAGTCCTGATTTTCATCCATCAACATATACAGGTGCTTGTTTTTTCCCTTTCCCTAAAGGGTTTTTCTACAGTATCATCATGTAGCAAGCATGAATTTCTCATCACTGGAGTAGGCCATAACATGGCAGGTGACAACCTTGTGATTTGAACATAATGCTTTTATAAACCATTCTAGCCATTGAAAAATTCTTAATCTGAACTCTCCACTGTTGGTTATGGAGAAATAAAAGATTGTGCGGTAGGATATTCTCTGACCTCATGAGTCATGAGAAGCATCAGATGAAGGTTACCTAAAAGTGACCTATGCTGGATGCTCTTTGTATTTTCACTTCAGAACAAAGTTGCTGGGTTTTTTCTTTTTTTTTTTCCCCCCCTTAATTTGGGCAAAAGAAGATCAAAGCAAATCCCCACCCTCCAAACATTCTCAGAGTATATTATCATTTGTTATTTTGAAGCAATGACCACTTAATAGTGAGCTTAACTTATATTTGACAGTGTAAGCTGCATGTCTTGAAGGCTGGAAGAGGGAAGATCAGCTACCATTTGTTAGCAGACCAGGGAAAACCCTGAGCTCACAGAACTCCTCTTTTTTTTTTTTTTTTTTTTTNTTTTTTTTTATTTTTATTTAAGCTGCTCTGCGTCAGCAGTGCTGAGACCTGCTAATTTGGAGATAGTCAGGCTGAAAAGATAAAGTTAATAACAAATCAAAGCATATGTGCTTGAGGTACTGCAATTATTACATAAATAAAAGTAATGAAACTTTGGGATGATAAGAAGCCAAATGAAAAATGAAAGCAGCAGCTGAAATCTTGGTACAAAGTGAATCTTGGTACAAAGAAATATTGGTACAAAGAGAAGAGCTATAGTTGCAAGGTTAGAGTAAACTGAAGAATGAGAAATACTGTTGAAATAAGATTCATCTAAATATGTTTGAAGTGTGATGCTAAAAAAACATAATATAGTACAGATTTGCATTTATAATTATGGTGGGAAGTGATGGGATCCAGTCCAAGAATGACTGCCTCCCTTTCCAATATTATGTTGCAGAAAAGATCTATTGGTGTGTTTAATAAGGTATCCTATACACTAGCTGGTCTTGTGTTGTTTGTTGGAGATGAAATGGATGAATATTTTTCTAGGAATCTACCTGAATGGAAGTTTCAAGGAGAACAACAACTTTTTATTTTATATATGGAAATGAAAAAGAAACATAATTTTAAAGATTAATTTATTTTATTTATAAGTTTCACAGAAACATCTCACCTAAATTTAGATATCTGTGATGAAAACATCTGTGTGAGCTAGCTAGGTCTTTATCAATGGTAGATGGATTGACACTTTAAGACTTAGTTCGTCATGTTTTCAGTTGTCTACTTCAGATTAGATGAACTATGTCATAAAACTGTATACTTCTGTCCGTCTCTCTGTAAAGGATACTTAGGGTGATTATCTCAGAACAAGGCGTCTACTCCACAGAAACTTACTTTCCTATCATATATCTTCCCCTGAGTCATTGTAAATGTATGCAAATTCAGAACCTGCTCAATAGCAAGCAACAAGAAGTGTATTTTCTAAGGCTACTAGGAGAAGCTTACCAATTGGATGATCACGTGGGTGGATGAGTATTTAATGGATTATTGCTAAATTTATTGTAATCATGGATTAAATTGACCTTCCCTAATGCAAGTGCCTAAGGTTTGGCATGTAAATCTAAATTAAGCATTTGCTGTCAGCTTGGATGCTAGGTATGGTAATTTCTCTTTTCATACACAGGGTGGTGGATATTTTTCCCTCCTGACCTTTTCAGAGGAAGACAGAAGATCAAACATATCCACCTCATTGAAATGAATTTGATAATTTCCCTGTCCTCATAGTTCCACACAATGGAGGAAAACATCACTTCTAAGATATGTTTCCTTTTATCTCAGCTTAAACATTGTGAAAAGACCAGGTGACTCATACTTCTCCTCTTTCCCCCACCTCCCCAAATATTTCAAATATTTTTCTCCGCTGACTGTAAAGGAAGACTAGTGTGACCAGCTACAGTGAACGTGTCTATGTTTGGTTATTTGAATATCATCTTCAGTATTGGCAAAGCATTAGAGTCCACTAATGAAGTGAAATGAATGCCAGCCTTTGTTTTGGAAAAAAAAAAAAAAGCAGATTTATTTTGATCAGCTGGCTCCACAATTGTCGTTTCTGGAAATATTTAAAACCTGACCTGTTTTCTTGGCATTTTTTTCCAAATATTTGTATCACTGCTTAAAACCCCCAAAAATTTAACTAAAGTTTTTGAAGACAATTACTATGTAATACTAATGTGTTTATATGTATATATTCAATGCAGGTTTAGTTTATTAAAATTGAAGTGTGATTTCTGAGATGAATATTCATTTTACTTATGTCTTTCTATTTGTCTTAAGAAATAAATATTTCTAGAAATCCTTGAAATTCAGCTAGTTTAAAATGAATGTTAATAGAATAGAATGATTATGTTTGACACAAGTATAAAGCCTGAGCTAGTGGTTTTTGTTTTACACTTGCAGCAGTATGGATCCTTTTTTTTCCTCCTATAATCCTATGTATTATTTTTATATATATATATATACACAACCATTACATTTTTAATGTGTATATTAAAGTGCATGCCCATCTAGTATACTATGAAGGGAAAATCCTGCTTCCACCTATCAGGACTCTTAGAGTATTTTTAACAGTTGCATATTCTGGAGGTCAGTTGTCTCTATTTGCTCTCACACTGAAGTAATTTGAGTGTAGCAGCAGACTGCTAATTGGCTTGAACCTGAAAGCTATCATTCCCTCAGGAGCACTGTCACTGGAATCAAAAGGACCTTTGCAGTTCGTGAACAGGGAATATGTTTCTTTCACAAGAAGCCACTGTTGGCCAAGTTAGTCAAATAGCTCCACTAGGGGACCTAATGCTGCCACAGCCAGCAATACCTGAATTTTACTCTGAGAACTCTAAGATAATTCACAATGCTGATGTAAGTATTGAGCATTCAGAACAACTAGTGCTTGGGGCACTGTGATGTTTAACCCAGACAGCAGGAAGTGCCATAAACAGCTGTTTTCTTGCATTGCTCTCTAGACTTTTATCTCCTGTTGCCACTAAGTGATATTTTATCTTCCTAAGTGTTTTGTTAGACTTAGACCACAGTACAAAACAGTAAAAAATATGCCTTAGGTTAAAATGAGTAATTCATTTTAATTTAAAAGCATATAAAAAACAGGATGCATTTATTAAACAAGGAGGGTTCATTGCCTGTAACTCAAGAACAAATCTTTTGCAGAAATATCAAACAGAAAACTGTTTTTTATTTGTTATACTTCAGTTTTGTCTATTTTCCAACATTACCATTTGTTTGTATACAGAGTTATAGAACAGGTTAAATCAGTAAGTGACAAAGAATGAATTTATTTTTAATATACCATTATTATTCAGAAATAATTACAAAACTATCTTTCTAAACTCAAAAGACTCAGATTTTGTGAAAAATATTTTTTTCTAGTAAAGTTATTTTTACAGATCTGCATTAAAAGAAGAACCATGCTCAGGAAAAAAGAGGGGAATGACACCTGTGAATAGGACTAAATAACAAATTCTGTCATACATTAAATCTGTATTTTTGTGTTCATTTGAAATAATTTCTAGATTTAGGACCTTGCAAAATGGGCTGAATGGCAAAAAAAAAACAAAAACACCCAAATAATAAATAAATAGTCCTGATCAGGTAAATGATTTGGAACATACATTAATTCCTTCAGAAATCACTGTAATTTGTTGTATTTTTTCTTGAAATCTTTGTGGGAGTTTCCGTGTAATATGTATATATTCCTAAAGATATAAAGACAATAATGTTTTTAGAAGTCAGTGAATGCTTTCTTCTGACTGCATAAAATTCTGATGGAAATAGCTACCCAAAGTTTATCTTAACATGGAAAAAAACCTTGGAAAAATGTCCCTTTCTTTCCAATTACTTCAAATTGCTTCTACTGATGTATGTTTCAGAACCAATCAGTTATGTCACAGCACTTCTAAACAATGTGATCCAGAGTATTGAAGGAAATAAATAAATCAGAGAAAAAAAGGAAGTGAATATGAGTAGAAAAATGTACAAAGTTCCATCCCATCTTTTTGTGACAGTTTTATATTTAAGGTATTCATCAAATGAAAAATAGAAGTATGATATGGCTGTTGAGTAATCTCATACATGCAATTTTCTATTTTTATTTGGCATATTCTGTAATGATATTTAAGTTAGAAAATTCATCCGAATACTTTTATCAGTAATTACATCCCTGCTATGCCATGAAGTCCATTCATTCCTATAAAGTACAACGTATGTTTCTAGGACTTAATATGTCAGTCTAAGTGAAAAGAATTTATTGTATATTATAGACAAAAGACTGTTCTTAAGTTTAATTTTGTCTTCATTATGTTGCTCTTATTTTCTCTGCATTAACTATGCAAGCTCAGTATTTATGTTGAGTTCTTCTGAATCAATAAACTCTGTATTCTGTCTGCAAATTTGAAAGCACAGCAGATGTTGAAGAGTGATAAAGGTAATACTACAAAATAAATTATAAATTGGAAGTTCTCCTGGTGGTAAATTGCCCCTTGGAGCTTTTACTGTGTTTCCATACATCCTTGAGCTTAACACCAGTGTACCAGTGTGCATTATCACATACAATTTAAGTCTCCACTCTTCTCAGTCCTAAATTACACAAAGGCAAAACTTACTTTCCAATCATAATATAGCAAAAGAATAAATTAGATCACCTTCTGGAAAAATGTCTGCTAAAGAATCACAGCATCAGAATTACTTGGGAGATACCTGAATGCCATGTCTATACAGTGAGGGAAGGATGGACTATTGCTCTAGCTTTGGACCGGAAGACTTCTGATGTGCTCAGTGCTGCTTGTTTTACACTCCTCTGCTCCCTACCCTTCAATCTCTGTTGACCTTACTTCTTTCTTAAAAAGAGAAAAAAGGGCACCCCTACTTCTGAACTTTAACCTGTCAGGTGTGACAAACTACATAGATGCAATAAAGAACTTAGTCCTCTGAGTTTACCAATCCTCCAGTTTAAATGTAACAAATTACCCTTCTCTCAAAATGTGTCCTTAATAACATTTTCAAGATGGAAAATGTTTTAAAACCTTGAAAATGACATCTTCTAATGTCAAATTTAATAAAGCTGGTATGACTACCTTATAATCATAGAAGATAATTAAGTTAATTGTAGTACCTGAACTAATTAGTTTCAAGTTCTCCCTCTTATTATATATAAAACTTTCAGGACGTGCTTTTAAATGAAATAAAATAGACAGGGCTCAGCCTAATTTCCTATATTATATACTGTGTTTTGCTGTTGTTTTTATCATAAATACATATATAGCCATTTAATTAAATAATGTGTTTTCCTTCCAAGGTTAGATGTGTGAACTTCATAGTCTCTACATCTTCTTCCTGCTCTGTGTCCTGTATTTCTAAAATATCTCTGGATAAATAAACAAAAGGCTTCTTCTTAAAAAAACACACCACCACTAAAAGTCTGAATATTTCTGAATACATTCCAGGTAAAATTAACTCTCTACTAATACACGCATGAGAAGAATTTTCATGCAATATGGTGTTGGCCAAATGTGTGTGGGGGGTGTGTGTGCATTTGTTGCTCTACAGTATTATATGTTTAGTGTGCTAGTCATATTATAAGTGGATGTCAACAGCATAGAGAGAGAGGAAAGAAATCTCAAACAGTCTCAAGCCTGCATATTATTATCCATCTTACTGTTTTTCAGTCTATCTTTTGTGAATTTACAAGGGTCTAATGTACTAGTCTGTGTGTGAAAGACAATTAGAGGAAAAAGATGCAGTATTGTGAGTAAAGCAGTAAGAGACTATTTAAAAGGTCTATATTCCAAACTGAAATTAGGGATTCTGTGATCAAGAAGCCTTTTAAAGGATGAGAACAATCAATTAATCAACCAAAGAGCAGCGTGTTTAAATACTGGAACAGAGAACATGATTAAAAATAAATCAATATTAGGTGAACTCCTGAATACTTGTTAAAACTTTTTTGGCTAGCCTGATAATATGATGGAAAATTCTAGATGAACTGAAAGTATACAAATACATGCGGCATTTCTGTAAACATCTGTACCTCAAATACCACTTCTTAATGATATGCTTGTGGGTGTTATCACTGCAAAAATAAGACAGAACCTTTATTTTTCCTATGCATGTTGTATATACATGATTGATAAAAATTTTTCTGTAATGAAAGAGCTGTAATATTACATTTTAATCAACTGTTCTCTATGTCTGTTTACAGTTGCTCAGAAATTAGTGTTTCAAAAATAGAGTATATCAATACTCTCAATACAGTTTAAGCACCAAATTATTTTGATAAAAAAACAGCTTTTTTTTTTAAAAAAAAAAAACAAACAGTAAAAAACACTTTTAAAAAAACTGTATCTCGGTTTTCACTCCCATCATGCCTCCCACATATTTGCTGGAAAAAAATTAATCATCATGTTACAAATGGGCTATTATAAGTAAACATTATCAGTAAATTACCAAAAAAGTACATTTTTTTGAACAAAGAGGCATTTTTTTCAAAATCACCTGCACTCTTGAGAAATGTAATTGGATGAAAAATAATTTTTCAAATTTTATTTTCCCATTTTGTACTGAGAAAATGTTCTTCCTCCCAAAATGCTGTAGTTTGTTAGAGAGGCAACTTGTATCCTGTTAACAAAGAAAGTGTATTGAAAGAAAGAAAGAAACAAAAAAACAAAGAGAGAAGCTTAACACAGAATAACGTACAAATCTAGGAAACAAGAAGATATATGTAACTCTACCTACATTTCTTCTCACTTACCTTCCATATAGTGGTTAGGCTGCAAATTTTGGTCTGTAAAAGTCAGAAGTAATGTCTATGCTACATACAGCAGTACAAAACTGAGATTCTCTTGGTTCTACCTAGATAATACATCTGCAGAGTTCAGAGGAGGGCCTTGGACAAATAACAGGTTAGGTTCTGGCACAGAACTCCATGCCTGGTTCCGTTTTTTGGCTTAGCTAACTGGCTCAGACCAAATAGTGTATACTCTATTAATATGATGTAAGGATATCACAGGTTTTCCTTATTTTGATTCTATAGTTAAATTATTTTAGAAACAACTGAGCCTCTTTGTGTAGCAATATACTGGCATAGACATATAGCAAGCTGTAAGGCAAAATTACAGTTACCCTGAGGAGTACAATGGACCTGATTCATATGTTACACCCATGTGATAGAGAAAGTAAAAGAAAATCTATGCAGATTCTAATAAATTGAAGACTGACAGGCAGTTTCCAGGCATTGGAAGGCGACTATTTGTCTGGTTATATTTCTGGAAAAGATCCCTAGAATATACTTAGCTTATGCCAACAAGCATTCTCCCAAGCATCTGTCTGGGAACAGTTCACAATTTAACACAGGATGGGGACTAACTGTTAAAAGGGTTGCTGCCATGTGGCTATCTTATTCTGCAGAGCAAGGGAGTTTAATAATGGGCTGTTCAGGTAATTTGACCTCAGGGCTCGGAAGTGGCAGGAATTTATTTTTATAGATGAAAACAGAGTGATTTATTTGCAAGAAATCCTACTAGAGATGATAATTTTCCCCAAGTTTAAGACAGCGTCATGTAAGGTTGGTTCAGGTAAGTCTCTAGCAAGTTTTGCTCATGTTGCTTTTGCTGCCTCTTTACTCCATTCAGCTCTGCTTCTCCCCCTCCTGTTTGCCTCCTATCTCTGAAGTTAAATGTTGTGACTTCGTTATTATTCTTCTGATAAGGCTCTCTTTTTTAATAGTTGGAGGGAAAACAAGTGGGAACACACAGGTGACACAGTTGAGCACTAGTGCACTCCATGCTGGCTCAAAACCTTATAGCAACAGTGTGGTGCAAAAGAAAAGAAAAAAAATTCCCACTGTTTATTTCAATCTGAATCTCTCTTATAGGATGTGAAAGGGTTGTATGTTTCTTTTCACCCCGTTTCAGTGGAAAGGAGATGATACAGGAATTCATAAAGCCCATGTAATTAACAGTAAAAAACACATCAAATATGTACACTTAAAATGTCAGAGTGGCCCTGGCCAAGTGTATTATCTGGATTTCAGTACATGATTGCTCTCCCACTTACAGTACTGAATCTCCAAGGTGACAGTGTATGTGCATATGCTTGTGGGTGTATTACATTTTCCTTGCATCTAGTATGATGAAAAGCAAACAATCTGTAAAGACAAATGCTTCCTTTTTTTTTCATATGTGGGAAGTGAGCAAACTGGAACATCATGTTCTCTTGTTCAAATCTATGTAAATGGAAGTTAAATGCATTTGGAACAGCTAAGAAAATAAATTAAAAAAAAAAAAAAAGGAGAAGGAACAAGAAGGAGAAACCAATTCTTTGATTCTGTTTTGAATCAGTCTTGACATTCATAGAAGACACTGGGGCAGCTGCTACAGGACACCAGGCAGGAACAGTTAAACTATTCAATAAAAAGAAGAAAATGACTGCTAGTCAAAAAATGCAAAGCTGTAGCCATTGGTCATATACATGGAAATGTGCTTGGCAATAACTGCAGAACCAGGGACAGAATGCAGATGGCTAAATGGCAGTGTTAGTTGCACCTTCTCCCACTAAGCTCTCTAGGGCAAAACATATTTTTGAGATTCATGTCTTGTACCCTTATTGTCCAGGGAGTTCATGTTCTGAGACTGCCGCTGTAGCTTGAATTGGACAGTAATGCTACCATTCATCATAATGTGCACATAAAATATGTAAATAACACACAACAATAATGTGTAATGATTAAATGGATATGAAATAAATATTATTTTTATAGTTTAAAACTATATATAACAAAATGGAACATTTTTATCTACATTTTTATGTAGATGATGCTCAAGCAAAATATTGTGAAGTCATTAACTAAATAAACCTTACTACATCCCCTTTTCAGATGTACCCACACTGGAAGATAAGTTGCAAATAGTAAGGACTTACAGTAAAAGTGACCATTTCTTAGGCTGCTCTGGAAAAGACTGAAATCATACAACTTGGTGCTTTGACATAAACTTTAAAACTGAAGTCCTAAATAACTCCACAAGGTATGTGAAATTCCTTCAAACAAAAAGTGAATTAGTTGACAAACAGATCCCAATTGATATAAATTAATGTATCAATTAAAACAAATTTATTATGAGAAGCAGGAAGGAAACATCGTCACCACAATCTTACAGTCAGAAAACAGGCACAATGCAAACTGCTGTACCATGCTGTGTAACTGAACAGTGTAACATTCTGAAAGATGTAAAAGACTGAAGACCGTAAGAATCCACATTTCCTACACCACAGAAAAGGAGTAACACATGATCCAAAAAAAAAGTATTAGGTACACTGTGAGACTTAGGCTGAAATCAGGCATCGAAAATTCCTCAAAATCTTCCTTCATCTTTCATCTGTCTTGAGAGGGTATCACAGTAGATACAATTTCAGTGATATAAAGGCATATCACTGTTGTACCTTAAAATTCTCTCGAGCACTTAGGGTAGGATTCATACCACTTGATTTTAACTGTCTGAAAATTAAGCACTTAGATTAAGTAAAAGTGTTGTTACATAACCAATAAAGGTACATGGGCACCTTCAGAGCATGATTCATTCCATCTTAAAATAAGATGCAGTGTTAGACAGCAGGTACTACACGTGGCTTCACATGGAATTCTTTTTTATCATGTCTGTGGTAGGCCAAAAGCACCCTTGCCCAGCTGGTTATGCAAAACCTACTTGTGTGTACCATCTCCTTCACGTGATCAAGTTATTTATTGAAAAAAATAAAATATCATGTTGTCTTGTAGTGTGACATCATCCAGCAACAAAATTTTTAGAAACCTTTAAACACACAGAGGCAAAACCGCACACAGACATTCACATACAAGTCGTTCATTCGTAGTTACAGAGTTGCAGCAGTAATTGGGAGTCCAGTCACAATTATATGATTATAAGTAGAAGTTGTATGGGTGTATAAGTTTCTTCTAAGTATTGGAAGAGCTCTCTCATAAAGTTTTGTTTCTGTTCACGTGGCACACAATTCTGAAACCTTTGTTCACTAAAGTAAGCAACTTCCTCCCACGTCCCTGACCTTTAGATATGATCTGAGTTACAGGATTCTTGATGTACTACAACTTTTTGCTTCTCTTTTTACCTTGATTTGTGGATTCAGCACTCCATCAGCTTGCCAGTTACTGATATCCTTGAGAAATACCAGCCCTTTGCCTCTTCACCTTATTAGTCAGCCAGTCCTTGGAAAGCTTTCGCATAAAATTTTTACAACTCAGTGTTATGTTTCATCACAGATTTAGCACTTGTTGTTCTTCAGCCTTTTATTCTGGCAATGATTTCTCATACCAAGGGAACACATTCATTCCCCTAAGTTTTTGTATTTGTTTTTTTTTTATGACACATCACTTTATATGATAATGGTAAAGTTATTTTCTATCACATGACGAAAAGAAAGGGACCACCTAGCACATTATTGGGTCTGCCCTCATCATCTGACTAGATATGAATGTATCCTCTAGGTGTGTCACTCTGCATATTCAGCCACTTGTATTTTAGCCAGGGTGTTAACACTTTGATTGAGAAGAGGAGGCGGCAGTGAGGTACTCAGGAGGAAAAATACAATACTTTTGATAATTTCTATATATGATGTGTGTCTACTTCACACAGAAAGGAGAATATTCATAATTTTTTTTTGATTGTTCTATTCCATATCCCATATCCAAATATGCCAAATATGCCATAGTGAAAAGGCATATTAGTGGGAATTTGGGGTTTGGATTTTCATAAGAATATGAGATATTGAACCTTGGTCTTTCATTTCTTTTGTTGACAAAAGGAAAAATGATAGAGGATAAACAAATTAGAGAATATTCTGATCATCTTTTGACTAAGGCAACATCCTTAGGAGAAAATCCATGTTTTATTTTCTTTTTCTTCAGAGGGCAGAGCGAAATGGTTGGCATAGTATAGTGTGAGAACAGAAGTTTATCACAACACAAGTACAGAGGGACTGATGAGAAAAGACCAAAAATGACTTGGCCTTAGACAACCTTTTTCTATCATCTTTTCTAATGATTTTCCTACAGTTTTTGTATTATTTTCTTCCATCAGAATAATTGTAAGAAATTATTCTGACACACTGTGAGCTGTACATCTATGCTTTTACTCCTTACTATTACCCATTTTAAGTTTTACATCTTTGGTTTTGTACTACTTTATATCTATCCACATAAACTTGTAAGACTGTGTTATCATACTGAAAAAGTACCTTTCTTACATTCCTACCAATCTAAGAGGATATGTTCAAATAGTTGTCTTCATTTATTTTCCTTATCTATTTTAACTTAGCGAGGAGTGTGAAGCAGGCACAGTATCTGGCTAAGCCCAGAGGGTGGTGTTCAGCGGCACAAAGTCCACTTGGAGGGTAGTAACTAGTGGTCTACTCCAGGGATCAATACTGGGTCCAATCCTGTTCAACATCTTCCTTAATGACCTAGATGATAGGGCAGAATGTACCCTCAGCACGTTTGCTGATAACACAAAACTGGGATGAGAGTTTTACGCTGCTATTCAGAGGGACCTCGACAGGCTGTAGAACTGGGCTTACAGTAACCTCATGAAGTTCAGCAAAGGGAACTGCAAAGACCTGCACCTGGGGGAGAATAACTCCATGCATCAGTACATACTGGGACCCACCCAGCTGGAAAGCAGCTTTGCATTAAAGGACTGGGGGTCTTGGTGGACACCAAGTTGAGAGGGAGCCAAGCTCTTTTCAGTGGTGCCCAGTGACAGGATCAGAGGCAATGGGCCCAAACTGAAACAAAGGAGGTTCCCTCTGGTCATCAGGAAACACTTTTTTACTGTGAGGGTGACTGAGCACTGGCCCAGAGAGGTTGTGGAGTCTCCCTCCTTGAAGACATTTAAAAGCTTTCTGAACATGGTCCTGGAGAACTGGCTCTCGGTGACCCTGCTTGAGCAGGGGATTGGACCAGATGACCTCCAGAGGACCCTTGCAACCTCAACCATTCTGTGATTTTGCATTCTTGTGATTCTGTGTATGCATATATACACATGTGCATACACAAACATATAGTACAGATGTACACAAATGTGCAGTGAGTACTGAGGATTTGTGAATATCCAATCATGTATACACACACCTATGAATAAAGAGAAACACAGATGTCTGCTTCTATTACTGAGCTGTTCTTATTTGCATTTCATGCAGGCATTTAGCCGAGCCAGTGCCCATATTAGGCATATGAATAATGGTAAAGACTACCTCTAGAAAACTATAGTCATGTTCCACAATGAAAACTACAGCTGAGTTAGGAACCTAAAAATGAAGCTGAGGTCATCATAGGTATGATGCAAATGATCTATTTGTTTTAATATATTGCTGAATCCAAGCCTTAGTTAAGCTATATAGGCAATATGATAATAAAATTTTTAAAAACTGTACGTGCGATTAAGAAGATGGTTTAGTCACTTTTGTTTTGTTTTTACTTGTTTACGTGCTTGTTTTTATTAGGGTGAAAGTACTTTGTTGTAGTTTACTTTACTGTGAAAGTACTTTGTTATAGTTATTCTCTAATAAATAGACATTATTCCTTCAGGGTTAAGATTAGGTAATATGAAAAATGCCTGTTAATGTAGACCTAAGAGATCTAGAATTGTAATTGAGGTGTTTCATCTACCCATTAGAACCATTAGGCTTTACAAAAAAAATAGAGTTCACAATGCATACCTCAATATTCCTCATTCCTTGGACTGTATTATGTTAAAATATCATGCATAAAAAATCCCACATAAATATTGATTGAATTGTATCTTGTAAACCAACAGGGTGCCTCAATAGGCTGTCAGATTATGTCCCAAATTTTTACATCTATTGCAGTGGTTTGTGGCTGTAAGTGGGGTGTCAGACCACACTCACCAAAATCAACAACTAACAAAAGCTCCCTTCAGTACCGTTTCAGCAAAGTAATCGTGTAGTATAAAATGGAATTATAAAGAATTCTAAATGTCTCAAATAAGTAAAACAGTAGATGCAATATTAAATTTCATACTTTTAGTGGTAATATAAGTTAAGTGACAATGTCTCCATTTAACAGCTTGAAGTGCTAAGGAGAAGTATGTGATTTTGCATTTGGTCCTTTATTATATCTACATATGGTCAGTGTCAACACTAGTCAAGAGATGTTGCTGGAGAAGTAAGAGGCAGAGGAGGGATTAGGTTAGACAAAAGATGTCCTTCAAACTGGTAAAACATCAGTTCAGGGAATGGGAAAGTCCTACAGGGACATCCTACAGCTGGGAATCTAGTTGGAAGGAAAGATAATTAACATAAACAGGAGTTAATTATTTGGACTACGATTAATAGAAAAACAACAGACTCTTCAAACTACTCAGTAATTAAAATTGCACAAAAATAGAACTCAATACAACTTGAAGCATTTCCCACTTTTTGCATTTTTAGCATGATTTTCTTGAGGAATTTTCCAGCAAAGGTGCTGTTTCTCTGCTCTCTCCCTTTCAAGCTTATTGTCCAATGAGGAAAATTTGTGAAAAAAGAGAAGGGAAGGGAAGGGAAGGGAAGGGAAGGGAAGGGAAGGGAAGGGAAGGGAAGGGAAGGGAAGGGAAGGGAAGGGAAGATTTTGAGTTGTAAAAAAATTAACAGAATATTAATATACAGAATATTTTGAGCATCAGCAAGACAATTATCTCATGAAGTTTTTTTTTTAATGTAAAGATCTTTGTAGCTCACAAAAATCTATGTTAAATTTTATGACTGAAAAATTTCACACAGAAATAGATTTTATAGGTACATGCACACACACATATATGCATACATATACATGCACACACACATTCATATATATTTAAACACAAAGAATATGGAACTCAGCAAAAATGTCAGATGTGAGCCATACCCATGGGCAGCAGCTGAGTATAATTTATAATTTACAAAATGTTAACGTTGTAAAAAAGAAAAAAAAAGCCATCTTGAGCTTTTGACCTACTCTTTAGTGAATAGTCTAGCCTTTCCACATAGACAGGTGAATGTCTAAATGCTTATCATTCAAAGTTTCCCTGTACCTAAAGTTAAAACCCATCTATTAAAAGGCCTGGGGAGGTAATACACCATCTAGATCTAGATCATGTGTGTCCCTCCAATCAAGATCATTTGCATAAGAATTGTGAAGAAATGAGTTTAGGAGCAGTGGATGGCACAGTTACTAGCACCTTCAAAAGAGCAACACTGAAGCAATCTGCAGAATGGTTAAATCAAACAGCAATCAACACCTCAGTATTACTTGGTGTGTGCAACTTACACAAACTGCACATAATGAAAATGGCTGATATGTCATGAAATATGTAGATGTTAGAATTAAAATTGGAATGAATGTTAGGACTGATGTACTTGATAGATCAAACCATTCTCTTGCTCCGTTGGCTAAATAATATCCTGTTTAATTACTTCTGATTTGAGAAAATTAACCATTTTCTTTAGAAACGCAGAAGTATTGGTGTATTAGGTACTAAATATATGAAATAGGAAAATAATGAGACTGGACCTAAGAAGAAAAGTCAACCTGCACAAATGTTTGGGGTTCTTTGAAATACTCTAAGCTACCTGAGAGATTAAAGGAGGGTTGGTAAACATGAAAGTCTTTAGGATAGTGGAGAGCTGGCTATAGGACATCCCAAATGTCACCAGTAACTTATACCTAATCAGTTGAATTAAGCCATGGCAATTTTCTTAACTATCTTTTCATTGACTATAACATCAATTAATATCATGTTAGGCATTTAACATTAGGTATTTGGCTCATGTGGATACTTTCATGTGTGCATGTTTGGCTGTGGAAGACTTTGCCAAAGTGTCTGTGAGTAAAGAGCAATCAGAAGTCTGCTCGACTTGTTCAGTAACTACATTGTGAATCACAAGCTAAAACTGTTTTAGGAAAATAAGCGGTACTCATGGACACAGTGGAAAAGGGAAAATATTTTTTCTTACGTGTGTCTGTGAGGAGTTATTTTAGAATTTGTAGTCAGTGAAACAACCTTGGGAAATTTCAGGCAAATTTAGACTGATCAACCTAGGCAATCACAGACTGATTTGCATTCAACCTTTGTTCCTGATGGGTTCTTTACTTCCCTTAAAGATCAACAGTAGTCATTAAAAGTCTTCATATAGATATCTGCTCATTTAGACATGACTATATAATGCATGCATTCATGCAGTAGGTCCCAGAGTGTACTTCTCAATTAGGTATTGGGAAGGGAGAGATTAAGATGAAACATATGAGACCCCTATGTCCCTATATCTGCAACATCACTTTTGAGTTAGTTTTAAAGCAGAGTGAAGTGTGTTGGAAAATAATGCTCTCAGCTCAATGACTTGGCTGAGTTTTCATTTCCAGGGCATGTTTTAGGAAGATATTCCAGTTTATCATCCGCAGCTGGCTCATATACATGGGACTCAGCCCTTGAGCAGCATATGTATGCATACTAGCCCCACTTACGACATCTGTCATACATGGCAGGGCATTCGTCATGTGGTTGCCTGTGGTTCTGTCTGTACCAGATGTATGCAAGGATTGCTGTGTGCAAGTTTACCCCAAGCGATATGGCTTATATCAGGCTGTTTGGAAATTTTGTGGTAAATTTGTGATGTTGGTTTCTCTTTCTTTAACAGATGGTACTAGGCTGTTACACAGTTGAAGTGGCATACGGGATTAACAAAAACCTGCAATGTCTCCTGTTGCTTCTTGAAGCTCTTAACTTGTCAGGCCTCTGTAATTGCTTTCTCAAGAAATTGACACATGAGTGTCAAGGTACAGACTTTCTGACATGCAGTGATCTGTGATGCCATAAACTATATGACCCTATATGATCTTGTCCTGAAGTCTGCAAATGAAGGTGCCAAGCTTTGCTAGAATTTAAAGCATGTGACAAAATTTTCCACTTATTCCCACTCTGTATAAATTAGTTATACATGCAAAGAAACAAAAGAAGGAATTAAAGGGATTAAGAAATATTAGAAGGGGATAAAATAACAAAAACAGATTCACAAAGATAGCAGCAAATGATTTTATCATCTGAGACTTGTGGATGAAAAATAACATGATGTTTTCAATCTGTCGCTCCACCAGATACAGAGAGGGGTCAATTTTCTATTCTTCTGGTTTGCTTCTGGCTTTCCTAAAATAGTCAATTCTCAGACCTGTCATTATCAACCTTGTAAGTAAATTGCCTTGGAATGAATACCTCTGTTAAGGAGTTGTTTGTGACCATTGCTTTCCACAGAGCTTTCTTCACAAATCATGTTAAACTTTTACGGAGTGTTTTCAGGGTTTCCATGATCCCACTTTGCTACAAAATTTAGAATGATTGTATTATTTAAACAAAATCTGAGTTTACAGCTCTGACCGCAGTGTGCTTTTATTCATTCTCAGCAAACCAGCCAAGGTAAGATGAACATTTCCTGAAAAAGCAAAGGAGAGCATTACAACTTAACGACCTGTATATTTATACTCTAATAAAAATCTACATAAATTACGTTATTTCAAAAGCCCCAGATATTGCAGCTTTGTGGAACTTCATTTCCTTTCTCACCACTGATGAGTGCAGAAGTATTGACTAAGGAAGTCAATCAAGAGCTGCTTTCTAATAATTATTTTAATATGCAATAAAAATAGTAAATCGTAAAAAAACTGTAAATAAAGAATGTACATTCAGTTCATGGTAATAGGGACCTCACAATATGTAGCCTTTCAAGCAATGTATTTATCTCACTACTGAGTGGAAGACATCTTTTTCCCCCTACTCCTTTCTCAAGAGGCAGCTGATCATGCAGAAGCAGAGTGGAGAAGGTAAGTGATCTTCTCACCTTCATAGTCAATCAGCTGGGAAGAAACACGGAAGCGTAACCCTTTTTCTGTCCATAAACCCTCCTGTAAGTTTGGTTTAGCTCCCTGTAGATTTTAGCTTGTTTACAGTAGATTTGATTAAACATGCTTAGACCATTTTCCGGAGATTCCTAAAACAAAGGTTTTGTCAAAGTTTCTGGTCTTTTTGATAGTGCTTGCGACAACTGTGAAAGACTTTGGGGAAGATGGAAGTGATGAATGAATGGTCATGCTCTTTCTTCCCAAGAGAGAAATGAGAAAGACATTTGGAATTAATGTCTTAATGTGTCTACTAAAGTCCATCTGAATTTGAGTCTTTTGACTCAGAATCAATTTGGCATTAACATGACAAAGAAGTGAACTCGACAGAGTGTCAGTTGTTTAACAGTCCTTAGTCAGCTGACACCTAAAATCAGCAATCTCCTCCTGCAAGCTGGAAGTAGAGATTACCCTTAACGCCATAAACATGGAAGAAGTGAAATAACAGAGGATACACATGAATAAAATTTGTGCATACAGGTTGGATTTCATTTTGCTTATATGTAGAGGCTCTGTTCTTATCAAAATACGGTTGTCTGGTGTCATTTGAGATACACTGCGGTAACCTGCCTGGTCTCCTGAAGTGAGTCCAGACAGATGCAGGTTTCCCATATTTCCTTGTCCTACATCTGCTGGATCTTTTGTGGGTGTATCATGTACCTGGCGGCATCTGAAATAATAAAAATGCCTATATTTAACACATTCTTTGTTCATATTATATTCAACGCATACGATTTAACCTAATTGGTAGTGTGAGATTCAGTTGCTTAAATATAGGCATCCATTGACATTTCAGACAACTTAAATTTTCTAAAAGGGTGGAAGTGTTTTATTACTTAGGATAGATATCTGATGCTGTGTTGAGCTTTTCAAGAAGCGAAGCATGAAAGATGAAAAAATGGAATCGATATGTTCTGTATGTACAAGCCCTAAAATGTGAAAACATGCCTTCCACCTCTGTTTTCAATCCAGAATGAAAAAAAATTATAAAAATTATATGTGAATAAAATTATTTACATCAATCTTAAGATTTTTGCTAGACTTCTAGAATATCTACTTTTAAAAGGACTAAATTCTTTTAAATTGATTAATTCTGAAACTACATGTTGTTTCACTGCCTAAAGCCATGTAGGCTTCATTAAACTAGAAAGACATAGGTGAATGAATTTAGGCAATTGTGAAAGCAACTGTTTAAGGGAATTTTGTGAGGAAGCATACCCATATGTTGGAGTTATATATTCATTTGTGGGATTTACTATGTTTCAAAACATTAAGTAATATCATAGAGATGACTGGGGCAGAATTTAAAAAATCAGTTCAGCAACAAGTGAGTATAATGCAGGAAGTAAGTGTTTTTTGTGACTGTGGACAAGGCGTGGTTTACAGAAGGTGTTTTACTGTATGATCTAAAATTTTTCCTACTGACTTAGAGTTGCAGGTCTAAGTGTAACCTATGAAACCTGTTGTAACTATAACTATGAAAAAGAAGGAATCAGTGACTCCTTATTTATCTCACATTAATTTCTAAAAAACAATAGCAACAAAATAACAAGAGTTAAATGCAAAATACAAAAATCAATAAAGTATTAAGAACTCATGCAGTTCCAGCGTGACACAGAATATGTTATATCCTTTTTTTTTACATTTCATATTTGACTTCTGATTTTTCAATATACTAAATGCATCTATCTGTCATTTGTTTTTGTAGCTATCAATGGCCAATTTCTAATATTAGATGGAAATAACAAAGACAAAAACATTGAATAGATTTGTGAGTATTGATGTGTTTCAAATAAACACATATCGTGCACTCTCAAGTCACTGAACGGCAAATTTTGTAAAAGTAAAAGCTTTAGAAATCATATATACCTTAATTATTGTATTTTAAATATACATCACATGATCGGGGGAAAAAACCCACATTCTTGAAATTCCAGGAGAATTTTCATATAGAAAATTGAGATGAGTCCATTTTTGTTGAATAGATAGTTATGTCTGTCACAGAAGAAGTTATAATATATTAAAATAAGTCACTAAATGAAAGCACTTTGTGACAGGCAGTGGAATGAATGGTTGAATGGAAGTGTGTGAATGAATGAATGAATGAATGGAAGTGTGTAAGTTTGTACTTTCTTGTAATTACACATACACAAGTATTTGCATTGGAACTGAACAAAAATCAGAACAAATCTTACCTGGTTTTATCTTAAATGTTAACTTTTTCCTTTTTTTCCCCCTGAAATACCTGTTTCAACACTGACAAATTAAAATATACTATTGCTCTGATTTTGAAATGAGAAAATGCCTTTTAATTAACCCTTGTTATTTTAACTAGAACAACAATAAAGTGAAAGTTTTTCTAATATAAGTTCCATAGCAGGATATAATGATACCAAAATGAGAAGATCATGCACTTAGTATTCTTCAGAGAGTCTGCTGCCTCCAGGAAGAAAACCCGTGGATCTGGGGCAATCATGACTCAGAGAAGCTGCAATTAATCACCCAGATGAGAATGATATGAGTAAAAGAAGAAAAGCCTGCTGCCAAAAAAGCCTTGCTACGGTTTCTGTTTACACATCCATAGGTCTTACTGCATCTCAGGTTAAAGCATCTTCAATGCCCACACCTACCTATGGGTATTTGACTGAAGCCAGAAATCTCAATTGCCTACATGTAGCTTTTTAGCACCACCTCAGGCCAGGGACGCTGTTGAATAGAGGGGGCAGCTTCTGGTGTCTTCTCCTGGTAAATACCTATGTGGCCCTTCCACCCCGCTACCAAAATCTTGCCACGTAAGCCACGTTACCACGTAAACAGTGAAAAATAGAGTGCATCAGGAACTGAAATAAAAAATAGATAATATAATTTTTATATATACATTTAGTTACTTTCGTAAGATAATGTTGTAAAACATATTTATGTATTTTTTACTGACAAAGAGTCAGGGAACTAATACAAATTTGAAATGTGTTTCAGTTGTTTTCACTGGAAACTTGAAACTGCTGTGATATTTTATGAGAATATATTTTATTTTAAATTAAATGTTTACGACTTTCTGAAACTAGCTAAGTTTTAGCCTAAAACTAGACGAAAGCTATAACACCTTCAACAAATCACAGTGAAATAGGATCTCTGGGCATAGTTTGGCTCATAGTTAGTAAATAATAGAATCTTAGATAATATTGTTTGCATCAGCAAAAATCAGGGACTAGGTCATTAAAAATAACAACATTGTGTTGATTTAAATTTGAGAGCTGAAATCTATTCGCTTGAATTGAGTAAGATGTGCATTAGTCATAGGTGACAATATTATTGGTCTTTTAGTCAGGCGTTTTCTCGGTTCTGTTTGCAAATGGTTTATGTTTTGAATGAAGTGTTCTGCTGATGATTTCAATATGATTTTCCTGAGCTAATGGACCTTTGCTAATTCCTTATATTTTTTACTTATAATAAGCAATGAAATATGAGGTGATAGAAATTTTGCAGTTGGCATATTCTTGTATCATCAAGGCTAACTAGCTGCCATAACAGGGTAAAAAATGGTAGACTGTAGCAATTGCAGGTCACTACAATTCTTTTACAACAGCTGCTGCTGAAAGACTAAAATTGTTATGCGTGTTTTCATATAATATTTTTTCTAAAAACACTACTTCTCAAATATCCAAAATCCTAGATCTTCTGACAAAATGATCCCCTCTCAGGTATAAATAAATAAAAAAATATATATTTTCTTAATTTTTAGGAGCTTGGGTACTACTATGAAGAGAATTTGCAGAAAAAGGACTATAGTTCAGAAAGGTGAAAATAAAGTCATATTTCAAGACAGCTGCATGTCTGAACTTGAGTCATCAGCAAATGTCAAAAGATTCTGTTCAGAAAAGGTTGTTCAGAAACTATTACCTAGGCAATATTTTGTTTCTTAAAATATGACAATGTTAGCAGTTTCTCAGCTACTGTTTCTGAATAATTCCTTCTTTCTTCTTATTTTTCTAGCCAATAGCATTTTGATCAATTCTTATAATGAAGGAGTTTTCTTGATTAAGAGAAGACTTATCAATGTTTATATTACAAAACCACAGACTATAATCATAATTTCTTATAACACAGCATTTTTTGAGACTCCAAGGTCATAGAAGATCATGAATTCCAGTGGCTGGCTAAACTACAGAGAAATATGCAACAGGCTTATCTCATTGCAATAGGCATTTCGGATAAAATTCCATCTGGCATATGGTCTCAGCAATTCCCAGCTGGTGCATGGTCCACTGCACAGTCTACAGCAGCCCCTGGTGGGTTAACACTGGGCAGCAAATCAAAAAGCTGCTTCTGGCTTTCTAACAGACACTCAGCTGCTGAAATTCAACGCATCAAAAGCTGTATGAGTAAGACTCAAAAAGTTCAGCGGTAATGAGGAAGAAAAAATAGTTGCATCAAAGGCAAAAAAATATTCATACTGTCTAGCTGGGAAATTAATCTATCCCTTACAATCAGAAATTAGATCATTTTTTGAGCAAACATTAAGGGTAGCAATGAAGAGTTGTACATTGACTTAGTGACAGAAACACTAACCTTGTCTTTTGCCACAGATTTCTCCTTAACACCTTAGCAAAGTGAATAAATGAGGGCAGGCAAATGGGCAGAGATGTAGGGAGCAAAGCTTAACTGTGTTAATTGGATAAAGACAGTCCACCCATCCATACTGATTTCTACATTCCTCCTGCAC
The DNA here is from genome assembly GCA_008711295.1 of Anarhynchus alexandrinus. Taxonomy (NCBI): domain Eukaryota; kingdom Metazoa; phylum Chordata; class Aves; order Charadriiformes; family Charadriidae; genus Anarhynchus; species Anarhynchus alexandrinus. The sequence continues at coordinate 814,518 of VUYV01000135.1, forward strand.
TTAATGGGCAGAAATACTGAGGGATTTTTTACTGCTACAGATTATCTACATAGTATAGAAGACTTAAGAAACACCTGCAAAATTTTGTGAAGAGTCTTTTGTAGACAAAATGGAAGAAGTAAAATCCCAAATTTGAAGATGTAAATGAGTATGTTAATGCAGTTCATGTCTCTCTCAATTTGAAGGAAACTATATATCTTTGTGAATACGGACTTGCAGTGGGATTTTTAATTGATTTTTATATGGTTTTCTGTGATGACAATGCATCTCTTAAACTTCAGTTTCATCAGAAAAATAAAATTGAGGTCTTTCGCCTGACAGAATTCCTTCTTTATAGATTTCTAAAAATGTAAAATTCAAAAAGGGAAAAAGAAGTTCTTTGTGTCTGTCTCAATTAAAAAGTGTGTGTCACTGAAGTATAAGCATGCATTCCTGGCTTACTGAAATTATTGTTTGTTTTCCTTACCGTAATTAGTGACTTTGGAATACAAGATGTCTACTTGTCAATAGATTTTTTTTCTATGAATAATACTAAGACTTTGTTAAAGCCTAAGAAAACTGTATTTCCTGGAAAGCAAATGTAGAAGATAACTATTTGACAATCTTTATAGTTTAAAAACTTTATGAGATAAACTTTTAAATTGTACTAATTGTTCATTAATATATTACATCTATTACTATTACATTAATTATTCCTATCTGATAGCATTAACTTAAGGAATTGTGCAGATGCATAAGATAAAGTTAAATTCTTTATTACGAGAAGGAATATTTACTGTCAGATTTAAGACTAGAACACTTTAACTGGGTATACATGACATTCCACACTAAAAATATTTCACATGAAAGCAAAATAAGAATGAAAAAAAAAAATTCCACAAAATAGCAACATTACTTAAGAGATCCAGCTTCTCTTTAGTAATGCACATTTTTATTAGGCATTTCAGATTTCCGTGTAGGAAAGGGAATAAATTTTTTCCTTTTTTTTTTGAATGGTTGGAGTAGCATCGGCAAAAAACAAACTCTGTTTGAAAGATTCTCCAACAGAAAGTGGGTTGCTAATTGTTGTTGATTTTTTATTTAATTTTCAAGCCACATGAGCAATATCCTTCTTAGTATTTTGTGTTGATTAGGTGTTTTATTTTCTGTTTGGTTGAAGACAGCTCTAAAGGTGTTATAAAGATGTAAAGAATTAATTTTATTTCAGTTACTGCTAAATAGTCATAGTAATTCCCAGTCCAAATTCAGTACCTGCAGTTCTGTCGTTTACCTCCCTGCAGTGCACAACCCACCCTACCCACCTTGCCATACTGTCTCCCCATTTTTGTTCATCCATCTACAAGCAAGCAATATTTTTCTTCTATTCAAAGATGCAAACCAAATGCTGCCTTAGCAAATAAAAAAAAAAAATACAGCTTTCCAAGCGTTCTGTAAAGTATGTCACTTATGATTTTAAACCCAGCATGTGGCTGATTAGCCCACCAGATTTAAACCTAAGGAAGAAAACTAGAAAAACAAAGGATTATCCCTGGTCTAGCTTCTCAAACAGCTGAGTAAGACAGAACTGCAGCAGAAACACAGACTTACTCACATCCTTACAAGTGGGTGTTAATACCAAATATTTCAAGAACTATTTTTTTCCCCTTCACTCCAAGCAAGTGTACACGTTATCTGACTTATTTAAAAAGGCTTCCAAAAGTTGCTTAGTTGTGGGGAGGGGCTGTTGTTATTTTTTTAAGTAAACCCAGATTTTACTTAAGTACACACACAATCTCTACAATGTTAATTTCACTATTTGATAATATTGATAGTATCATGGTAATATTGTTGTAGAAGAGTAAACTTGTGAAATTTGAAGCCACATGAAGTCTCCACAAGCAATCTGGCACTAACCTTCCATCTCTGCAGGAGAAAAAGTACTCTCCTTTTGTTATCATCCATTTCTAACTCCTTGTTCTGCCAGCGAACAGCTTGTTTTCTTCTAAACTATGATCTTGTTTTTGCTCCTGCTGTGAGAGTGAACCCACATGCAGTGCACAGGGGGTCTCAGGCCGAGTGCGTTGAACTAGCTGAGAATAAGCAGTGTGTCTGACGCGCACATGGTGGGACAGGAGGTTGCTTGAAGCGTGAGCTGGAGGCTGCTAGCAGCTGTGGCAAGGCATGGCATGCATCACTTGTGCCAGGGCTGCTCTGCGCACGCCTCTGCAGTGAGGCTGGGGAAGCAAGGTTTCTCTCATATGACCATGGGATTGTTCACACTGTTTTCACTCCTGGAAAACCAGAACTTTATATAATATACTGAATAAAATCTAGAATGCTCTGAAGTCATTAAGGTTATATTTTTTATTTCAGTGTAGCTATGATTAGGAGATGAAAGCCCAATATATTTCCTTAGAATTAGTATATATAGTACTTTTTTGCTTAAGTGCTCAGGTGCTGCTGAACTGATGCATCTTGCTGACCAGGAAATGCACCATAGTAAAGGACAAAATTAGAACTGTGGTAAAAAAGACCCAATTCTCTCTCCCAAGTAGTTATCTGAGACAAGATGGGAAGGCATTTCTCTACATAGACAAGTGAAACAGCCTTTTATTGCTTCAAAACAATGAACATAACATGAAAAATTATGTAACTTAGTAACTAAAGCTACCCTTGATATTTGGCTGGTATTCATTTCATACTGCAAAAGCATGGTCAATTAAGTGTTTATTCTGATCTAATTCTTGATCAAAATGAGGTCAATATATCTAAGTGTTGCCCCTTTTTATTTAAGAAACTTCACCAAATTATAATAACAATAATAAATTCTCCTCCTCATTAGTTCCAATGTGCTTATTAATATAAAAAATATGTCAGCAGGGGTTACTGAAGTACTATGAAAGTCAACTAATTTTATAACATCAATATTTTACTCCTTATTTGAAATATTCTAGTTACTACATATAAAGTTAATACTGAATGAGAAAGAAACAATGACTTCTTGGATAGAGAATTATTGTCAGATTTCCATTTAGAAGATTAGAAGCCTTTGTATAAAATAAAATCTATTTTTTCTGAGTTTCTTATGGTAGTGACTTGTGCAGCTGCAGAAAGGAATTGAATTTCTTCTTAGCCATCCAACATGCAATTTTAAGGGTTTCTGTTTATGTCAACAGGTCTCGAAAACTAATTGCTGTGTATTGGATTTTTTTGCATTGCCTTTAAAGCCTGCACATACTCCCTGAAAGTAGCTTCACTGTGGGTGCATGTGACAGATTGCATTTCTAACAAATCGCATTCCCACTGGATAAAATGATACTTCTCTATATCTGAGGACTAGTTTGTAACCCTTTAGAGTGTTCTTAGTTTTTTGATTGTGTAGTTGGTTTTCTGGTAGTTTAGCTATGTCTGGCTATCTTTTCCAAAAAGTTCACATAATCCCTTTTCTCTGAGTCTAGTACTTATATACAGAGTGAAATTTCTTTTTAAATCCCACTGCTGGTTTTGGGCAGTTTCAAATTGTTTCTCCAGAGAAACCACTATTATTCCTGGGTTATATCACTGTCAAGCTGCATTTTATAAGGTGATCCTGTCTCTCTATGATCATCTTCAAAGTACTTAGATTATTTGGTGAAAAAGTACTCAAATCTGTACTCCAGAGGTTTGTTTTAAACAAAAGTCTTGGTATTTAAACCCTTATGTAGAATATTGAAGAAATCCAGTTGCTTAAAATCAGACACAACCATCAGAAGTATTCCTTATTATGTACTACACATTTAGGACAGTAGCAGATTATATCTTGTAGTTCTGTTTCCATCATTTTTAACATACCTAACACTACGACCCTTCACTTGTTTACTGATGATTGAGAAATACATACCATTTACACACAAAGAGAATTAGTGCAACATAATTCTCTATCTAAGTGAATAAATCTAGGCAGATATTTTCCAGTCTATATATTTTAATTCTGGATTATGGGTACTTTATTGGAACATAGAAAAGTAATCCAAGTGCTTGCTATAATATTTAGGGGTGATTTATTAATCACAGCACTTTTTTACATTAGTCTCTTTTTACATTTCAAAACCAAACTTCAAGACCTAAGTAAATTTTAGTCAAAGTGAAGCAAAAGGCTTTAATACAAAATGCTCCCTGCTTGTTTATATAAATATTGGTCTTCAATAGTCCTTCAAATAAAGGCAAAAGGTAAGTAAGTACATTAGCTCTTTACAATTAGTCTAAGTTAATATACTGAAAGGTAGGTATTTTCTTGTATTTTTCTCATTCTGTTACATGGCAACAAATGTAGACGGATGGAAAATTATCAGTTTCCCTCAAAAAGGATAGCCACTTTAAGCCAAATAGGGCAGATGCGACTAAATTAAACTACTAATGTCAGATAAATTGTTTCATTATTTTAGTTTTAATTTCTGTTCATGAATGAGCTAGTTTTTGTCCATATGTTGCTATTTATAGTGAACACAATTGATCACTATAAGTGGGGGCTTAATGAATGAAAAACGCTGAACCACAAATAAATGAGGTGGATTTCTTTTCTCCAAAATATGCCCTTTGCATACCAAATATTTATCCATATAAAGAATAATCGCTGTCAGCTTTTAAATAAACAAAGGATTGTATTTCTAGTTATGAAGCGGTAATTTTATAGCCAAATGAGGCACCCAGTGTAGAGAACAAGTATTTGGAAATATATCATTTGTGTTGTTTCACTGTCTAAAGTATTCAGCAGATTACTGAATGTTGTTTTCATGTTCATCAGTTACTTTGTTGCATAAGATTATATTGCTATCAATTACAGTAATAATTTGTAGAAGTAGTTCCTCTTCTGTCATTGTAAATTGTCATGATATTATTTATATTCAAGATGATTCAATATATGTATATAGAATCATAGAATCATAGAATTTTTATTGCTGGAAAAAACCTTTAAGGTCATCAAGTCCAACCATTATCTAACTCTACCAGGCCCACTTCTAAACCATGTCCCTGAGCACCATCTTCTTCAGCTACTTTGTATACCTCAAAGTCTAAATCTACCATAACAAGAGTTAAGATATCCATAATATATTTCTGAATTGTGTTATCTTCTGCATTGTGGCAAGTTTATATTATATATGCAGTGACAAGGTCTAACATACGTGGAGGTGCGAAAATATAGCAGATGCTTCTATTGCCATTCAGAGGGACCATAACAGGGTGGAGAGATGGGGTGACAAGAACTTCATGAACTTCAACAAAGGGAGCTGCAAAGTCCTACTTCTGAGAAGGAATAAACCCATGTGCCAATACACACTGGTGGCTAACCAGCTGAAAAGCATCTTGGCAGAAAAGGATCTGGGGGTCCTGGTGGACAGCAAGTTGAACGTGACCTGGCAATACACCCTTGCAGCAAAGAAAGCCAACAGCATCCTAGCTGCATTAGGATGAATGTTGCTAGCAGGTCAAGGGACCTTTCTGCACAACACTGGTAAGACATACCTGCAGTGCTGCATCCAGTTCTGGGCTCCCCAGTACAAGAGAGACATGGTCATACAGGAAAGAGTCCAGCAAATGTTCATGAAAATGATTAAAGGCTTGGAGCACCTGCCTTATGAGGAGAGGTTGAGAGAGCTGGAAGGGCCTAGTGAAGAGAAGGCTCAGGGGTATCTTATCAATATGTATGAATGTCTGATAAGGGGAGTAAAGAAAATGGAGGCTTTTCTCAAAGGTACCTGCTGAGGGGACAAAAGCTAAAGGGCACCAACTGAAACACAATAAATTCTTTTTTTTTTTTTTTTTTTTTTTTTTTTTTTGTGGTGTGAGAATAGTCTAACACTGAAACATTTCGCCCAGAGAGGTTGTGGCATCTCCATTCCTGAAGGTATTTGAGACCCAACTGGTCACAAGCCTGAGTGACCTGCTCTAGTTGACCTTGTTCTGAGCAGGGTGGTTGCATTAAGAGATCTTCAGAGGTCAATTCCAGCTTCAACTGTTCTGTGATTTTGTGACTCTATGAAGTTTATTTTATTTTATTTCTTTTTTTAAGTAGCAAGTAGTGATTTCTTGACTTCCCTTACTTGTACCTGAATATTTTTTCATATGATGGTAATTTTTCCTAGTATTTATCAGTTTCATTAACAATTTCACCTCCACAAAATTATTTTTTAAAAAAATGAATCTGATTCCATAAATCATTTTCGTAGATATTTTTTGTTTAAACTAAGTAGTGTCTCTGGAGGCTCAGAAATTGATCAATCAAGTGATTGATCCAAGGAAACATTTCTTCTCTCATTTCACTGAGGACTTTTTTATAATTCAAAACCCTGTTCTCTTTAGCTGAACTAGCAAACTCTTAAGTGGTGTCATTAAACTTTCCTGAATATCCTTATATGAAAGGATCAATATCTTAATGTTGGAACCTTCAGATATTTGAGTTTCATTCTTCCCATTTTTTAAGGTGTAATTTTATCAGTAAATTAGGAGTGTTTAATTTCACTTAAGATAACTATCCACTAAGTGATATCAAACTGCTAAGATTTAATCTTTCACATTCTTGCATTCTTTTATTTTTTTTTTTTTTTTCTTATTTGGCATCATCATAGTACTGAAAGAAGTGCTTGAGAAGTTTCCACTGCAGTTTTGTGTAGCTATTATTTTCTTGATGCATTAAAAGCCAAATCCACATTAATATGTAAGTACTTGACATCAAATGTCTGGTATCATTTCAAACACTTGTGCAAACTGTTCATTTGCAGAGAACTGGGGTGGGAGCCTATCTAGACTTAAAATAAATTTGTTTCTTTTTCAGTAATTTTTGAGCTGGATCAGTTTCCCAGTCCATTTCACCACATGACCATTCAAATACACGTGCCAGTTTAAGCTGTACTGGAGCCTAAGAGCTTATGAAGTTTTTATTTGATGCTTTAAGAATGATATTTCTCCGAGAACTCTAAAGCAATGGTGCATTATCTGCAGAGATAGATGCGCATAGATTCTCCAGAAGGTGTGGTTTGAATGCATATAAAAAAATATGCCATACTAGGCAGCATGGAAAATATAACAACCTGGCATCGCAGTTTAGCATCCAATTGAGTGGCCACGTTGACCCCCATCTAAGCATGCCTCATTCTGTAAAATCCAAAGGTTGAGAAAGAACTTCAGGAAATAATTTTACTAATGTTTCTAAAGCAGTAAGACATGGTAAAGAAGAGCATCATAGAAAAATCATATGGAAATCGATGATCCTCCTTTATAGCATGTCCCGAAGCAGTATGCACTATACATGTCATTGAGCCATACACTGAACAGAAAGAAGACACAATCCTGGACAGCAGGTCCTTCTGAATGAAGGAGGAGTCCTACGTGGGGAAAACTGCCTGAGATTGTGTCATAATGCATAACCATAGGACATACACATTAAGGTTATTCAAGCACTTTTACTGCTGCTTCTCTAACACAATTTTTTGTGTACAATAAATATTTTCAATGTGTAATGCTAAGTAGTCATGTTCTGCCCATGTGTATTTTGATACACTTCATTGGAATAACTATGGGACACCTTTAGCATATTTCTGCACTGTTCAGATCACAGGTTTGCTGAAGTGCAAAAGAAAACAAAATCAAATGTCCATGGTAAATTAATGTTCTGTGGTACCCATAAAGCTGTAAGTAATGATTCTGAAAGGATTATTATAATTCAAATCATATTAACAATTAGTAATATCTACAGTTAAAAATTAATGCAATGGCTTTAGGGTTGTAACACAGTTGAACAACTGTTGATATATTATTAAAATTAATTACAAAATATCTAAATGTAAATTATTCTTTTTCTTTTTAGTAGTGTGGGGTTTTTCAGTGTGAAGATCAAAGATAAGCAATAGAAATGCACAACTAAGTCATATGGAGGAGGTTGAAACTATTACTGCTGCCTTTTTCTTTTATTTTATTTTTTCAACAAATATTTTTATTTCTAACTATTGTGGAACATAGTCAGCGTATTAGAAGAAAAAAAAGTTTCAGGTATGCCTTTCCTTTCTGGGAATGTCTGAGTGAACTCAGTGTAGTTCAAGTATTCTTCTGAAATAAATTTGAACATTTCTGTATGGATCCCAATAATCACTGAGTTAGGAGACCAATGAAAATAGACATGGCTGGCTATTGTAACTTCCAGGCTTTTGAAACTTTGCCAAAGGATTAGGGAGAGACACTGTGATCATTTTTCTGTAAATATCCAGTTACTTGTATATTGACCTGGCCAAAGTTGATAAATAAAAAATTGTGAAGTAACTCCTAGACTAGTAAGAAAATATTTTTATTTTCATGCCCTATTCTGTTGTCAGGTAAAATTCACATTTAAAGGAACTTTGCATAAGAGAGTTTTCACTGTAAATAGTATTGACTAAAGCTAAAAGGCCTAACAAAAGCTTTAAAAAATATTTGTACTTGTTCTTTTAAAAATTTTTACCCTCAACACCAAATGCTCTTACAATTTTATTACTTAATTATCCCTCTATTTATAATTTATTTATAGTTACCTTATTTATATATTATTTAATTAGTCATGTGGTTATTGTAAGCATATAGTTGGCATAAGACAGGAATATGATAGAGTTGATATTCTTTCTCAACTAAAAAATTTTTGATAGTTAAAGAAAGTGAACTTTGCAGAAATTAGTTATTGGTTATTATTGCTCAGAAGATAAGACTAAGAGGAAATGGATTTGTGAATTTATATGCTGATAAGTAACAAAAGAAATAGATCTCTACAGCTATATAGTTTTTTGTACTTAAGCAGGGTTTTTGTTGTTTGGTTGATTGGTTGATTTGGTTTGGTTGGTTTTTTATTTGATTGTTTACTTTTAGACTTTCTTCAGTTTTAAACTCCAATTTATTAAATATTTCTTGCTATGAAACTCAGTATGTTTTTGCTGTAATTAATAAACTTCCTTTTCGTAAAACCAACCTTAACTGGGATCTAATTGTTAAGCAGTAGTTTACTATTGCTGAAACAGAAGATCAATACAAATGTATAGTTTCAACATGGCAAATACATCATAATTAAATGCTACCATTAGTATAATGAACATATTAGGAATTAACATTGGGGACGCTGATTTAATGTTTTTTGAAATAAATTTAACACAATAGCTAAGGGTTTTTTGCTCTTTTTGTGTTTTCTTCTATTTTGTACATTATTGTTCTGAAAGAACAGTGATTTGGAACATTTCAACTATCGCAGCATTATCTTTAAGAAATTGCATTGCCTGACCTTTTTCTCAGTAGTTTGTGACTTGTGATCATGGATCCTCTAGAGGCTTGTAAAATGTTACCCTTGAGGAAAGTAAACAAAGAACTATCCATGAGGTTGACTCTAAAGCTTTATCTCTTGACACTTTATTATACGTTTTTTAAAATTCAAATTTGTTTGATGAAAAAGCTGGACTATAGTGAATGTATTTGTAAGATTTTCTGAATCACAGTTATGTCAAGAACAGGAGTTTGATTTAGTGGCTCAGAAATAGACTTCTAGTGCTGTCTTAGGCACTTTCAGAGATCCGTCTTTGTCCATCTTTCCTGACAGTCAGGTGTGGACAAGTAAGGGAATCTATAGAGGCACTAAATTATTATATTTCCACAGTGGACTCCCAGAATCACAGAATTGCAGAATGGTTGAGAATGGAAGGTGTCTAGTACAAGCCAGTACTCAAAGCAGGGCCAGGTAGAGCAAGTTGCTCAGAACTGTATTCAGTCAGGTTTTGAATACCTCTGAGGGTGGAGACTCCACAACCTGTCTAGGCAACCTGTTCCAGTGTTCAACCACTCTCAGAGTAAAAGATATTCCTATGTTCAGATAAAATTTCTTGTGTGTCAACTTGCACGCATTGCTTCTTGTCCTGTCACTGGACATTATGGAGAAGAGTCTGGCTTCTTCATTCCCCCCATCAGGTATTTACACACATGCTGATAAGATCCCCCTGAGCTTTCTCTTCTCCATGACGGACAGTCTGATCTCTCCCAATTTGTCCCCATATGTCAGATGTTCCAAGCCCTTAATAATCCACATGGTCCTTTGCTGATCTTGCGCCAGTATATCCATGTCTTACTTATATGGGGGAGCCCAGACCTGAACAATGTAATGCAGATGTGGCCTCACCAGTGCTCAGTAGAGGGGAAGGATCACCTTCCTCAACCTGCTGGCAGTGCTCCTTCCAGTGGTGTCCAGCATGGTTTTGTAGTTTTTTTTTTGCCATGAGTAAGCATTGCTGGCTCATCTCCTATTTGTTGTCTACCAGGTCCTTCTCTTCAAAGTTACTGTCCAGCAAGTTGTCCCCCAGCATGTACTGGTGCCAGTGGTTTTTATTCCCCAGAGGCAGGACTTTGCAGTTCCCTTTTCTGAAATTCAAGAGATTCTTGTCTGAGTGTAGCTGCTTCTGGCATATCAGCCACTCCTTCCTTCAGTATTGTCTGAAAACTTGCTGAGCATGCATTCTGTCATATAATCCAGGTCATTAATGAAGATGTTACACAGTCTTGGCTCTAGTTTTGACCCCTGGGGAACCCCAATAGTTACTGGTTTCCGGTTGGTCTTTGAAATGCTGATCGCAATACTCTAAGTCCAGCCATTCATCCAGATTTCAGCCCACCTCATTCTCCACTTATCTAACCCATAGTTTGTCAGCTTGTGTATGAGGATGTTATGGGAAATAGTGTCAAAGGCCTTACTAAAATTGACACAGACAACAACCACTGCTCTCCCTTTGTCCACCAAGTCGGTCATCTCATTATAAAAGGCTATCAGACCAGTCAGGCATTCCTCCTTCATAATTTCATGCTGACTACTTTGGATCACTCTCTTGTCTTTCACCCTCTTGGCCTGCAGTTTCCTGGATTCACCTTCTTGTCCCTCCTGTAGAAAGAAATGGCATTTTATTTATTTCAGTCTTCAGGAACATCCCGCAGCTACTATGAGCTTTCAATGATAATCAAGAGAGGATTCACAGACATCAGTCTGTTCCCTTAGCACCTGTGGGTGCATCAGGTCAGGTCCCATAGACCTGCATATGTCTGGTTTGTTTAAATGTTCCCAAACCTGCTCCTTCACTGGCAGTGAATCTCCCTTTCTCCAGACTTTCCCTCTCAGAAAATCAGAATTTCTCATGTTTCAAGTTGTATCCATTGCTTTCTGTTCTATTACTGTGCACCTCTGAGGAGACTCTGACTCCTAACTCTCTATACCTTCCGATTAGATACTTGAAATCAGTTACTATACCTATAGTTTTTATTTTCACATGAAAAGTCAAGGCTGATGACAGTAATAACCTTCAGAGTGTCCAGACTGGCACGGGAGAGATCCAGTAAGATATGCAATAACAGATCGCTATGGGTACCTTGGAGGGAAAAAATTATAATTCTTTAAGGATAAAAGAAACACTAAACCAAAAGTACAAGAGAAAATGACAGTGTTACCAAGCAGTGGAATGGAAAATATTTTTAAAATATTTTAAAATCAGAAGCATGGCATAAGACTTGCATTTCAAGATCTTGTTTATACATTAAGTCATGAAAATTAAAAAATACTTAGTTTTTTAAAACACAAATCATGACCATAATAGGAAGAGGCTGTGAAAACGGTAATCAACAGTCCCTTGTTGGAAACAAATCACAAGAATTCCAACATGGTGCAAAAGATTGTGCTTGTATGGAAGCCAGACCACCAGCCAGGACTCAGACATGGGAACAATTGGAATGAGTTTCCTATTTTCTCTGAGTCTGCAGTGCTGGCCACAGCTGGATGAAAGGGTCAGGCACCTTGCCTGGTGTGAAGGCACATTCTTTACAGAAAATAGAAATCTTAGAATATAAATGGAGGGAGAGTTTAACCTGGGGTCTGATTTGAAAAAAAAAACAAACAAACAAACAACCAACCAAAAGGAACAAGATTGTACTGCATTTGGCTGACTTCACATTGAACAGTTTTGGAAATTTTGTAACAGGCATTGCCCTCCCTCAGCATCCTTTACCTCCTGATGCCACAGATGCATATTGGCAAGTGACACATACCATAGGCTTTATGCCGTACTTTATGCCCTATTCTAGTAGCCAACAGAAAAAAGAAAAAGAAAAATCAAGGAAAAAGATCAGATGGTTTAAAATAAGGAAGAAGAAAAAAAGGAAGGAAAAAATAATAATCCTTAGTTTTTCATGACGAAATGGAGGCATCCTAACAAGCGATACTGTGGTTGTGAACAATTTTGTGAAAGTACCGACCCCTCCCCCAACTCTGCTTTCTTAGAATGAGGGAGACTTGAAGATAAGAATTATATCTAAGGGCTAGAGGACCACTCTTGGGGTCCAGAAATGATCCAGGCCAAGAATTACATAGTATGAATACCTTCTGTCTGCCCTGGAGAGTGTTATCCCTGTTGGGGTAAGGTAAATGGGGATTACTGACATAAGCTAGTTCATGCCACTTGCTCTCAGAGTCTAATACCATCCTTACCCATCCTTCATGTAACAGCACAGACACTTTCAGCATCCTTCCTCCCAATGAGTTATAACATTGTCTTGTACCTACACCATTTGGTAGCTGGAAGAAATACTTTGCATTCACAGGCAGCTGTATTTGGAAGAATAGCACAAACCGGTGGGATCAACATTTTCCAAGTCTGAGATAATCAACAAGGCTATCTTTATCATGTAGTACTTTTTCTTGACTTCTGCTTCTACAGAGAGAGTGCATGCTTTGCAGTTAAGAGATTAGAGGATGAAAGAAGCCCTGCTGACATAGATGAAGATAATATCTGCTCTGTATAAGATGATGGTATATGTTTGTTTTGTTTTGTTTTAAATTTCATGGAAAATTATCTCATACCAGAAATTCTTTGGAGAAACTAGGCTCATTAGGCTTAGAAGAGCTGTTACAAGGATATCTTCCTGCTAAACATACAGATAATGGCATGAAGTGAACAGGTTTCAAGCTGTTGTATCACCATATAAAGCCTCACATAAGGAAGGACTTATTTCTTATGAATGATTCAGACATTATTGAATCACAGGACAAAACTTATGGACATGTCATCAAGGAATATCTATGCCAGTTGCATTTCCAAGTACACTGATACCTTTCAGAAATTGCAAGCAGGAGATTCTCAACACTCACATCAGCACAGGAACTCAAATACTTCTGAGGAATACTACCTGCCTTTCCACTGCATGATCAGACAGCTGCTTTAGTATTCCAGAGTGATGCTAAAAATGTCGCTCTACGAGTGCTTCTATATTCTGCTGCAGGTGCAATATGCCATACTTCCCCAGGGTACACATGTACGCAGGTTACATTTACTCCACAGCACTTTTATCCTGCTTGATTTCCGCAGCTTCATGCTGATATCCCCCTGAAGCATTTCTTTTATTTGCCTGCTCCTGAGCCTTGCTGGTACTGTGGCAGGCACATCTTATAAGGCCATTACACTTGAGGGATGATGATATAAAAAAATCACAATAAACTAATAGTAGATTTGCAGAGAGGAAAAAAATGTTAATACTTCTCTGAAGTTATCTTTCCAGTCGCAGTCAAACAAAAAACATTTGCTTGATGGAAAGCTTTCTGATAGACACCTCTAGCTCTTCTGCCAATAGGAAATTTTTGGGCTAATACGAACCTTTTCCTGCTATTTGATAACAGCAGCATCTGCCAAGAAGCGCTATGACAGCTCAGTGGATATAAAAAGTCAAACCAAGTTCCAAGGTGTTATTGCATTTACTAATGTTCCTTTTTTATAGTTGAGTGAAGAAAGAGAAAGTGAATACTTCAAGAGGCCAGGGATTTTCCTGAGATTGTTGTTGTTATAGACAACAATAGCACTTGTACTAGTACTTGCGGAGAGTCAGGGAGACTGTCTTACCAAAGGAAAAAAGCAAAGGCATCCCTGCAACACCAAGAATCTCCCATATGAGGTGTTTGGGCAGGTTCCTCACAATAATGCACTAGAATTTTATATGTATGAGCAGTATGTTGCAGATTTTTTTTCAATACTTTGTCAGATCTAGTCCCTACTAGAGACTGGTTTACCTTACAAGATGAAAGCTTCAGATAACCTTCTGCACCTTGGTTGGTGCAAATATCCTTGTTTATTGAGGAACCTGAAGGTGCACAAGTCCGTGGGACCTGATGAGATACATCTGCGGGTCCTGAGGGAACTGGCAGATGAAGTCGCTAAGCCACTAGCCATCATATTTGAGAAGTCGTGGCGGTCTGGCGAGGTTCCTGACGACTGGAAAAGGGGAAACATAACCCCTATTTTCAAAAAGGGAAATAAGGAAGACCCGGGGAACTACAGGCCAGTCAGTCTCACCTCTGTGCCTGGCAAGATCATGGAGCAGATCTTCCTGGAAACTCTGCTGAGGCACACAGAAAACAAGGAGGTGATTGGTGACAGCCAGCACGCCTTCACCAAGGGCAGATCATGCCTGACTAATTTGGTGGCCTTCTACGAAGGGGTCACAGCAGCGGTGGACAAGGGAAGATCGACTGATGTCATCTACTTGGATTTGTGCAAGGCATTTGACACTGTCCCACATGATATCCTGGTCTCTAAATTGAAGGGACAGTGATTCGACAAATGGATGACTTGATGGATAAAGAACTGGCTGGACGGTCGCACTCAAAGAGTTGCGGTCAATGGCTCGATGTCCAAGCAGAGACCAGTGACAAGTGGTGTTCCTCAGGGGTCGGTGCTGGGACCTGTACTGTTCAATATCTTCGTCGGCGACATGGACAGTGGGCTTGAGTACATCCTCAGCAAGTTTGCTGATGATACCAAGCTGTTTGGCGAGGTAGACATGCTGGAGAGGAGGGATGCCATCCAGAGGGACCTGGACAGGCTGGAGAGGTGGGCCCATGCCAAACTCATGCAGTTCAACAAGACCAAGTGCAAGGTCCTACATCTGGGTCGGGGCAATCCCAAACACAAATACAGGCTGGGCGGGGAATGGCTGGAGAGCAGCACTGAGGAGAAGGACCTGGGTGTGCTGATCGACGAGAAGCTCAACATGAGCCAGCAATGTGCGATCGCAGCCCAGAAGGCCAACCGCATCCTGGGCTGCATCAAAAGAAGTGTGGCCAGCAGGGCGAGGGAGGTGATTCTGCCCCTCTACTCCACTCTTGTGAGACCCCACCTGGAGTACTGCGTCCAGCTCTGGAGTCCCCAACATAAGAAGGACATGGACCTGTTGGAGCGTGTCCAGAGAAAAGCCACGAGGATGATCCGAGGGCTGGAGCACCTCTCCTATGAGGAGAGGCTGAAAGAGTTGGGGCTGTTCACCCTGGAGAAGAGAAGGCTCTGGGAAGATCTTATTGCAACCTTCCAGTACCTAAAGGGGGCCTAGAGGAGAGCTGGGGAAGGACTTTTTACTAGGGCATGTAGTGATAGGATGAGGGGAAATGGCTTCGAACTGGAAGAGGGCAGGTTTGAATTGAACATTAGGAAGAAGTTTTTCACTTTGAGGGTGGTAAGGCACTGGAACAGGTTGCCCAGAGAGGTTGTTGAGGCCCCATCCCTGGAGGTGTTCAAGGCCAGGCTGGACGTGGCCTTGGGCAGCCTGGTCTAGTGGGAGGTGTCCCTGCCTATGGCAGGGGGGTTGGAACTTCGTGATCTTCAAGGTCCTTTCCAATCTAAACCATTCTATGATTCTATGATTCATTACCAAATGGAGGCATCTTAATAAGTGATACTGTGGCTGTGAAAAATTTTGTGAAAGTATCAAAAGAAAACAAAACTTTTTGGGATGAAGGAGACTTTTTCTGGAAGCTTAGATTTAATTATTTATTTTTAAAGCAGAACTCTTAATAGTATTTTGAGTTGTGTAAGTATTTTCAGGAAAATCAGAGTAAATGTGCATAATTTTGTACAGCTTTTCATGTTTATTGTATTGCTAATTCAACGTTTACTTATAATGCATTCCAAGTATTCATCAATGTTAATTATTGACATGTAGGAAAAATATTCACTAAATTGTTTAGAAATGAAATGTGAATTATTCTGAAGGTTTTATGTCTGTAGATGAAACAGATACCTGCAGTAGTTATTGTAAATTTATGCAGAATCATCAATTTCTTAATTGAATACTTGCTATTTCATCATTCAGTAGTTATTTTCCACCCAAAATTAATAAATACCAAAAATTAATAAAATATTTACATCACATATTTATTAATAGTTTCTAAATGCTGTTTTGAAGTAGTCGTGACTGTAGAATAAAAAAAAGTATTTTTTAATGAAACATCTAGATGTTTAAGAGTCTGACAAGTAGCATTCACACATTTGTCAATCCTGTTTTATTGTTTTATGCACTTTTGTTTTGAATGAAGTATGTTACATAAGTAGTGTCCCCTAGCTAATACATGATCAAGAAATAAGACTGAAAAGAGCCTGAAACTCCACAAAACCTTTTGGCTAGAATACAAGCATTTATTGTGAAGAGGAAAGCAGTATACAAAATGATACTGCCAATTTTATTCCACAATATTTCCAGGCACAACACAAATAACGGGGTTTGAAATAAAAAATGAAATCCTCTGAACAGAAATACTAAAACACAACATGTTCCCATACACTAGGTGAACCAAATAAATTAACTTCATGTCTGTCCAGTTGACTGTATATCCATTTTCTAAGAGTGCAATCAGCTCCTTATTTGGAGACAGCTAATTGTCAATTCTTCTATTTCATTTATCAGTATATTTGAAAAATATAAATCATTCAGTCACCTCCACAACCATTCCCTGCACCCTGTATTTAAATTCTGCATGATAATCCAACTCTAGAAACATATAATCAGAACAATGTCAGTTATACAGCATATGCATGGTGAGGTATTTAATGTTTTCTGCCAAGGACAGCTATTTGGAGAGAGACAATGCCATCTGCAGCAACAAGGAAGTATAAAGAATGCAGTCCTTCTCACTATTGCCTTTCTGCTAATACTTATGTTCTTGAAAATTAAGAGTTTATAACCATCAGAATAAGGTCCAAAAAAATCTTCAAACAAACCATCTAGTGTTAAGATTGAGTTTGATAAGATGGTGCATTGCAGCTGTTTACTCATTCACCTGCAACAAGGTCTACATTGAGTGTAGACTCAATGACCCAAGATATCCTACATTACTAAAAATACGCTCTTGCCTCTAATTTAATAAAGGACAAACAAAAAAACCCCTCTATTTCTTAGTATTAAAAAAATACTATTGATTAATTTTTGCACAATTGCACAGCTA
The DNA here is from genome assembly GCA_008711295.1 of Anarhynchus alexandrinus. Lineage (NCBI taxonomy): Eukaryota > Metazoa > Chordata > Aves > Charadriiformes > Charadriidae > Anarhynchus > Anarhynchus alexandrinus. The sequence continues at coordinate 831,778 of VUYV01000135.1, forward strand.
CTTAGTATTATACAATTGTATCAGTTATCTGCTTATCTCGTAGTAGTACGTGGAAAGTGCTAAGAGGGAAACACCAGAGGAAATGAAGAAAACATGGTGAGATGAAGCTCATAAAATTCTAAGGATTCTAGTAAATTTCCACATTGTGGAATCCACATTGTACATCTATGTGTGGGCAACAGAAATGATCCTAGAATAAATTTCTCAAATGTAGGGACTGGATTCAGTAATATTTTAGTAGATATTCAATGCTGTTTTAAACACTTTTGAATATCCTGCTTAGCATTCACTTGTCACTCCTGCTGCACAGTGCCTTGGCTATCCTTTCTGACCTGTGCCATCTCTGCTAGACCTGTGTATATGCCTTGGATATTCTAAGACATCTCATATGGCACGAGAATATTAAAAGCTTACTCACATGTGAACATCTAAGTTTTGGCCAGTTTAGTTCTGAACAGGATGCCACCCCTAAAAATTCGGGGTTAGGCAGTATACATGGAAAAAATACATAGCATAAGGTCTTATAACAATTTTTGATTATGGTGGGCAAAAGAAGGATACTTATAGACAACCACAGCTCCAGCTTTCCTCTGGAGCTACCCTTAATATGTCAATGCCCAAGGCAGGTCTTTATTGGTTCACACCTCTGGGTCAGTGAAAGGATCAAGTTGAACTTTTAAGGCTTTTACAATTTGAAAAAAAAAAAAATCTTCCACAGCATAAAAATTATAATCTCACTATCCAAATTTTCAAAAAGAACTCAAAGTTCAGTCTTTTGTAGCTCTGGAATGTATCATTCCTAAAAATTTTGTTCCCCAGAAATTCTGGAAACACTAGGATTTAAGAAAATGCTTCATAAAATTGGAAAACATGGCATGATACAGACAGAAAGTTTCAGGCAAATTTTTACCTATTAAGCATATAGAGAAGATCTGGAAACTACTGTACTGGGTTGTGGGATCTTTTAGTGGCATACACAAATAATTCAAAACCTGTTTTATTTCCCAAGATGAATGCTACTAATGTTTTCTACACATAAAATTATCTTCCTCCTCATTTAAGTGACAAAAAAAACCCCAAAACTCACAGTATTTTCTATTAATTGTAATGAGTTAATGTGGAATTTTTGTCTATATACTTCCTTGACTTGTTCTGTCACTTTCACTTTCAGGAAGAAGACTGGCCTGCTGAACAGAGAGCTTTGTCTGGAACTCAGGAGAAAAAGGAGAGTTTATGACCTTTGCAAGAAGGGCCAGGCCACTCAGGAGGACTACAAGGATGCTGTGAGGTTATGCAGGGAGAAAATTAGAAGGGCCAAAGCCCAAACAAGACTTAATCTGTCTACTGCCATAAAAGACCATTAAAAATGTTTCTATAAATACGTTAGTAACAAAAGAAGGGCTAAGGAGCATCTCCATCTTTTATTGGACGTGGAGGAAACATAGTGACAAAGGCTGAGGAAAAGGCTGAGGTACTTAATGCCTTCTTTGCCTCAGTCTTTAGTAGCAAGAGCAGCTTTTCTCCTGGTACCCAGATGCCTGAGCTGGAAGACAGGGATCGGGAGCAGAATGAAGCCCCCATAATCCAAGGGGAAATGGTGAGTGACCTGCTACACCACCTAGACACACACAAGTCTATGGGGCCAGATGGGATCCACTCAACAAAGGGTACTGAGGAAGCTGGCAGAAGTGTTCAACAAGCCACTTTCCATCATTTATCAGCAGTCCTGGCTAACCGAGGAGGTCCCAGTTGACTGGGGGCTAGCAAATGTGATACCCATTACAAGAAGGGTCACAAGGAGGATCTGGGGAACTACAGGACTTTCAGTCTGACCTTTCTGCTGGGGAAGTTATGTAGCAGATCATATTGAGTGCCATCATGTGGCATGTACAGGACACCCAGGCGATCAGGTCCAGTCAGCATGGGTTCATGCAAGGCAGGTCCTGCTTGACTGACCTGACCTCCTTCTGTGACAAGGTGACCCACTTAGTGGATGAGGGAAAGGTTGTGGATGTTTACCTGCATTTAGTAAACCCTTTGACGCTGTTTTTCACAGCATTCCCTTGGAGAACCTGGTTGCTTGTGGCTTGGACAAGCATATTCTTTGCTGGGTAAAAAAAATGGCTGGATGGCCAGGCCCAAAGAGTGGTGGTGAATGGAGTCAACTCCAGTTGGCAGCTGATCACAAGTGGTGTTCCCCAGGGCTCAGTATTGGGGCCAGTTCTGTTTAATAACTTTATCAATGGACTGGATGAAGGGATCGAGTGCACCCTCAGTAAGTTTGCAGACAGCACCAATTTGGGCAGGAGTGTTGATCTGCTTGAGGGAAGGAAGGCTCTTCAGAGGCATCTGGACAGGCTGGATTGAGGTCAACAAGGCCAAGTGCTGTGTCCTGCACTTGGGTCACAACAACCCCAGGCAGTGCTACAGGCTTGGGGAAGAGTGGCTGGAAAGCTGCCTGGGAGAAGAGAACCTGGGGGTGTTGGTCAACAGCCAGCTCAATATGAGCCAGCAGTGTGCCCAGGTGGCCTAGAAGGCCAATAGCATCCTGGTTTATATCAGGAATAGTGTGTCCAGCAGGACTATGGAAATGATCGTCCCCCTGTACTCAGCACTGTTGAGGCCACACCTCGAATACTGTGTTCTGTTTTGGGTCCCTCACTACAAGTAAGATATTGAGGTGCTGAAACATGTCAAGGAAGAGCAACAAAGCTGGTAAAGGGTCTCAAGCTCAAGTGTTTTAAGGAGAGGCTGAAGGGACTAGGATTGTGTATTCTGGAGAAAAGGAGGCTGAAGGGAGACCTTATCACTCTCTATAACTACCTGGAAGGAGGTTGTAGCAGGTGGGTGTTGGTCTCGTTTCCCAAGTAACAGGCAATAACACAAGAGGAAATGGCCCCAAGTTGCCCTAGGGGAGATTTAGATTGGATATTAGGAAAAATTTCTTCACAGAAAGAGTTGTTAAGCATTGGAACAGGCTGCCCAGGGAAGCGGTGAAGTCGCCATCCCTAGAGGTATTTAAAAGACTTGTAGACGTGGTGCTTAAGGACATGGTTTAGTGGTGGTTTTGGCAGTTGTAGGTTGATGGTTGGACTTGATGATCTTAAAGGTCCCTTCCAACCTAGACGATTCTATGATTCTGTAAATATTCAGGCAAAGAAGATGTAAGAGTAATTTGATGCTCATTTTCTGCAACCATGTCGAATGCTTTCTAAGTACTAAGATGTGTTGTACTTCTGTTGCTATAGTAGTAACATAAAGCCTTTAGGACAGCATTAAACTTTCAATGTCTGCAATGAAATGAAAAGAAATGTGTAAGTGGCATTTCCTTGGAACATAAGGGTGGGTTTCATATGCCTAAACACAGGCATCTCAGTTTATGTGCTGCAGTTTAAGGACCTCCTACATGATCTCTGCAAATACAAACACTTAGGTGCAAATAACAATACATCATGGCAGTATCATGGTGAAGGTTGGCTGACTAAACTCTGCAGGCGTGAAAATGATAACAGTCAGCATACAGGAAATAATTTTGTCACATAATTTACAATGGAATACAAGATATCTTCTTATCTTGTCTTTCTGTTCTTCTTTCTTTGTCTTAAGTACCTCATAGTGATATACGAGTTATTTCAGTACATTTGAGATAACTGCAGGAGGCTGAAAATTATGACACAGAGGACATAAGAACTATATTGACAGCTGGAGGTCTAGAATAACCACTGAAATATCAAGCAGCACCAGATATCCAGCTTTAGGTAACAGAATCAAGATCTAATTCTTGAGCAAAGGAAATTTTGGAATCTGACTCCAAAATAAGAGATTTAATTCAAATCCCATAATCCATGTTTAGCTCCAGTATAGGTAATATTTACAAACATACTCTTCAGTTAGTAGAACTGCTAATAGAGGGATGCAGTTGCCTAGCATATTAAAATAGGTGTCAATAAGAAGTCAGGTGTGATAATCTATAGCATATAAACTCTCATAAGTCATGTGTGCTTAAAAAACTGATTTTCAAACATTTCTGCATTTTTCAAAGTCCAACTGTTTATTTAATAGTTTAATCATGAAGAAGCTCAATTCTCTTGCCTCAAAATAGGCACCTGAGATGCTCTAAGGCTGTCATACTGTCTAGCCTCCAGCTGATGCTCAGTAAAGGTATGAATACGATATTAGTGTATGGAGTGATGTTTCAAATTCCTTGTGGTTTCTCAGCTGTGAGTAACAAAGTGTGCAAAATCAATTGATCCAGAGGCATCAAAAAAAAAAAAACCAAAAAAACCCATGATTCTATAGCCTAATAATTTATTTATTTTTTTTTTAAGTATAGGAAAAAACCCACAACAACAATCTTTAGACCAGAGACTAGAATTCCCATCTTCATAGCCAAGTGAATTATATTGCCTTCCACTTCATGAAGTTCACATTTTTGGCTGATTAGTAGCCTAATTTGAATACAGGAGACTAAAAGCACTTCACTCCTAATTATTTTATTTTCTTCCTAGTACTATTTTTGCACTTATATTAAGCAATCAGTAAATAACACTGTAGGAAAAAGTCTTTGTAGGACTATTTATGCACATATGCTAAACAGTGGATATGTAACAATCTAGAAAGCAGTCTCCTATTTCATTAGTCTGGAATCACTCTCATACTTGCTAACTGTTCATCTAGCCCTGCAGCCATTGCACTTGCAGCTTCATGGCAGCTTATCACTCAAAAAGGTAAATTAGAGATTATCTTTCTAAGTCAGTCAATAGAAAGATGGCAAGAATGACTGATGAAAGAAATACTTTACTTGGATTCAAATTTCTTCAGGATCGGGAGAATATAGATTTCAAACTTTGCTGGGTCTGCCTTGGATGGAGTTAACTTTCTTCATAGCAACCTCCATGACATTATGTTTTGGATTTGTGACTAATTTTTTTTTGTTTATAACACAGAAATGTTTTGTTATTATTAATTATAATTAAAATATTATTACTAATATTTGGAACAGTGCTTTAATAGCATCACCGCTTTCTCTGTTTCTCACTCTGTCCCCTTCCAGAGAGTAGGCTGGGGGTGGGCAAGAAGCTGGGAGGGGACACAGCCAGGACAGCTGACACAAATTGGTCAAAGGGGTATTCCATGCCATATAACATCATACTCAGCAATATAAAAAAAAGGGGGATGGAGAGTGTTTGTCTTCCAAGGTAGCTGTTGCTCAGAGACTGGCTGGGGATCAGTCTGCTTGTGGGAGGTGGTGAGTAATTACCTTTGCATCAATTCTTTTTTTTTTCTTCTTTTTTCTTTTTTCCTCGCTTCTTGAATTTTCTTTGTCTCAGCCCACAAGTTTTCTCATTTTTGGTTTCCCTATTCTCTCCCTCATCCCACTGGGTGCAGGGGAATGAGCAAGCACCTGTGTGGTTACTTAGGTGCTGGCCGGTGTCAAACCACAACACAAACCTTCTCCTTTGCTTTCTCTACAGACCAGGATCTCCAGACAAGACCCAAGAGAATGTACCTAGGAGTGTGCACTGGGGCAAAAAAAGGAAGGAGGGAAGGTCAGCAACAATCCTGTCATGGACTAGTTTTATTGCTCCTACTCTTGTTCCTACAGAAGAGTCTTACCACACCTGAGAGAACTGGGTTTCAGAAATAGCCCTCAAAAGTAGCCTTTTCTTAGTATCACAGCTGGTAGAATGGCACTCCTAAAGACCTCAGATACTCCTAGACATTTAAATCAGACTTCTTAGTGTCCCATCCAGGAACTGGGAACTTAATTCCATTACTTTAATTTCCATTGCTTCTCTGTTATATTTATTTATTTACTTGTTTATTTAATATACTACCATTTTCTTCATTCCTACTGAGGCTGCTAGCATGTAACAGCTGGTGACATTTGTGTCTGAGTCCATATCCTTGTATTTTTATCAGCTAGAGTAGTAGACCTAATGATTCATTATTCAGTCATATGTATCTAGTACAAGAAGTCCAGGATCCAAAGCCTAGCCTGAACCATCATACTGCTTCCATCTGTAAACTATTCATCTTCTAGGAAGTTGAAAGCAAAGAAATTCATGTTATATTAAGACACTCTGTTCACTCAAATATCTTCTGATCTTATTTCAGTAGTCCTCATTATTTTTTATCAGACCAAAAGGAAGGGGTCTTGCATGAATCCTTAACTATATAAAATATTCAAATTCTCTAATTAATATCTATATTCTTTGTTTGTTTCTCTATTGCTCTTAATCAAGCTGGACTCAAGGAAGAAGGATTACCTCATGGCCATTTTGCTTTTTACTTTGTGTTTTCACTGTGTATAAATCAGCTCTTAATTAATAAAATATAATTCCTAAGATGAAATAAAATGCTTTCAATATTGGCTTTATGCAGAACTATTTTTTAAATTACAAAATCATTGCAAACAAGAGGTTCAGTAGACTTTTATTCCGTGTTATTTTTCTTTAGTGACTTTGTATACCACTGAATTATCAGTGAATTTCTATAACAAGAAGTCTCAGTCTCTCTTGTATTTTAAGGATCTGACAAATTATAATAAATACACACTAACATTAAAATTTTGTTGTCTGAATATTCCATACACAGCAGCTGAGCACATACCATCACATCATTTTGAGCATGTACATAAGAATAAGTTTAACATTCTTATTCCCATACGAAGTAAAAATTGGGACGCAAACTGAATCATTTCTGTAAGGAAACATAGATTATAAATCAGCTTAAAAAAACCTGAACTGACTCCTGAATTTAAGAAATATATACATTGATTTTCTGAATGAGACCACATTTTTTTTTAAAGGAAATATTAAAAAAAAAGTCATAATGATTAAGTTACTAATTTTAAACTTAAAGTTATAGTGAAGGTCACTTCACTGACAACTATATTGTTGTAACCTAAAGCTCTCAGCTACATGTAACTAGGTCTGCAGAGCACTTACAACCAATCGATAAAGTAAGGAGGTAGAAGGACATCTAGTAAGTAAGATTCGTGACTCACCTTTCTACTGTGTTCCTGGAGTGTTCTAAAAAAACCTTTTGATCAGCCTACTAAAATGGGTACCTGTGTAGTGGGATTAAATTACCGGACATGCATCTGGTGAAATTTCAGACAGTGTAAGGTATCAAAGGTACATACACAGCACTAACTGAGAGCCTCAGAGAGATATTCAGCATTTTAAACAGCATACAGAAGGTCACTCATGATGAGCTCATATATTTTAAATGTCACTACATGCTTCTATTTGTACAGCTGAGTCTCAACCTTCATGCCTATTTTAGAGTGAGCTGATGTACTAGGTATGGCCGAGATGGAGTCAATTTTCTTCATCACAGCCCATCTGGTGCTGTTTTGGATATGTTACTAAAGCAGTGTTGATAACACAACAGTGTTTTTGTTATTGCTGAACAATGTTTGCATAGGATCAAAGCCTCTTATTTTTCCCACTCTGCCCCCTCCAGAGAGTAGGCTGGGCGTGCACAAGAAGCTGGGAGGAGACACAGCTGGGACAGCTGACCTCAACTGACCAAAGGGATATCCCATACCATGTGACATCATGCTCATAACAATAAAATGCAATAAAAGTTGGGAAAAGAAGGAGGAAGGGGAAACGTCTGGAGTATACAGCATTTGTCTTCTCACGTAACTGTTACACATGATGAGGGTCTGCTTTCCAGGAAGTGGCTCATAACCTCAGAACAAAATATTTAATCAGAAACAATTATCTTTCACAAATGGATTAAAATAAATGTTCACATTAAAACTGTATTTTCCAAAATTATCAGTCTGAGGTTTGTGCATTGTTAAAACATTAAAAAATGTTAAAAAATTTTGTTAAGGTGCCATCATTAAAAAATAACAATTTGCCATATAATTTTTAATTTATTCCCTGAACCTCACCCTTTATCCTTCATAAAACCAAATAAAGCACTACAAACAGTTCCTGAAAGTAAAGCAAACATTACGCTCTAGAACAATATACACTGACACAGACAAATGAGTTGTCTTGCTGTAGGGAGAGCCAGCCAGGAGACAAATTGCCATTGTTCAATCATGTCAGAACAAACATTTAGAAACTGTGATAAACATGTTTGAATGTTGCTCTATGAAATTATATGCAATAGATTTTCTTGTCTTAAAGTATGTGCCTCAGCAACTGAGCTGAGCTTACTAAAATGTTGCATTTTTATTCCTTACTGAATGAAAGAAAAAAGGGTTCTGTGGCCTTTACAGGAATGTATTTTACACTTTCAAACCGAGAACCTATAGTTCAACCAGTGGGTCTTATATGAATTAAGACAAGTTGACTTTCAGATTTTATCACTATTGTTAAAAACACATACTAAATCTTCACAGAATTAAAACCAGTATATAGGGAACTGTTCAGTTCATAACATTTCACAACACATGTAAAAATATTAAAATGTTATTAAAAGAGTATAAACAAACAAAAAAAATAAAGGAAATACTGTAACACAAAGGAGGATGTAAAGAACTCGATACAAAGGCAAAAAGCTCTAAAACTTAACCAAAGAATTTGGAAATCCTTTGAGATACGAAAGATGCCCTTCACATCTCTACGAAGAATAGAAAATAAGGAAAGGTTTTGAAGAAAGTTGACAGAACTGAAGAGGAAATAGTGGACAGTGTTATTTTAATCAACAAGGGGAAGGAACAAAGAATATGCAACTGCAATAAAGTAGTACACAATAGTATGTTTCAGGAGAGGAAGGTTTGATAAGCATACTTGTAAAATGGCTAAAATAGAGGTTGTAATGGGCCTCCTCCCAGAATCAGTGATGCTCATTGGCTTGTAGTTCTCTGGATCTTCTTTCTTGCTTTTCTTGAAGACAGAATTGGCATTTATTTTCTTTCAGACCTGAGAACCACCACCTCCCTCCCGCCCTGATCACTATGTTGTTTCATACATAATTGAGAGTAGGCTTGCAGTGACATCAGCCAGCTCTCTCAGCACTCATGAGTGCATTTGGTCTGGCCTTATGGACTTGTTCATGGCCATTATGTTTAAATGTTCCCTAATACGATCCATCTCCAGTGAGAGCAAGTGTCCCTTGTTCCAAACTTTCCCTCTGCTCGCAGGGGCCTTGGACTCCTGAAATCTGGTCTTACCAGTAAGACCAAGATGAAGAAGGCATTGAGTACTTTACCCTTTTCCATGTCCTTCTCCATCAGGGCCCTTGCTCCATTCAGCAATGGGTCCAGATTTTTCCCAGTCCTCCTTTTGCTGCATGTGTACTTGTAGAAGCCCTTCTTGTTGCCCTTCACATCCCTCAACAGTTTCAACTCCAGATGGGTTTTGACTTTCGTTTTCCTACCCATGCATGCTCAGATAGTGTCTCTGTATTCCTCCTGGGTCACCTATATGCTATTCCATGTCTTTTATGATTCCTTTTTATATTTGAGTTTAATCGGGAGCTCCTTGTTAACCCATGCAGGTTTCCTGTCACCTTTGCTTGATTTCTTTCTCCTTGGGATGGACCATTCTTGAGCTTGAAGAAGGCGATCCTTGAAAATCTATCAGCTCTTCTGGATCCCTTTTCTGTCCAGGACCATATCCCCTGGGATTCATTCAAGAAGGTCCCTTAACACACTCTTCCTCCTTTCTCACAGTCCTGAACTCCACTGTCTATCTCACAACCACTAGAGCCAAGAATGCCTTTAACCTTCACATCACCAAACAGTTCTTGCTTGTTTGTGAATAACAGGTCTAACATAGTGTCTCTTCTCATCAGTTCATCAATCATCTCAATTCCTTGTGTCAGGAAAGTCATCATTGCTACAACAGAAACATCCTAGATTGCTTTGCTTTGTGTATTGGGTTTACATGACAAGGTTTTGTTAGCAGGGGGGGCTGCAGGGGTGGGGGCTGCAGGGATGGCCTCTGTGAGAAGAGATCAGAGGCTACCCTGTGCCAGACACAGCCAGATCCATCCAGCTCTGCAACAGACCCACCACAGGCCAAAGCTGAGCCAATCAGCAAATTCAGTGACAGGTCTCTAAAAATATATTTAAGAAAGGACAAAAATGCCACACAGGCAGATGAGGAGAGAAGAAAAGTGAGAAACACTCCTGTGAAAACCAATGTCAGAGAATAATGAGGAGGAGGAGGTGCTGCATAGTGTTGGGCAGATATTGCCCTGCACACCATGGGAGAGATCACAGTGGAGCAGATATCTGTACTGCAGCCAATGGAGGACCCTGTGCCAGAGAAGCTGGGTATTTCCTGAAGGAATTATAGCCTGTGGAAAGCCCAAACTCTAGCAGAATTTTTTGCTGTAGAGCTGAAACCTGTGAAGAGAACCCACACTGCAACAGAGAAAAAGTGTGAAGAAGAAGGAGCTTCAGAAAGGAAGTGCTATGGACTGACCACAACCCCCGTTCCCCATTTCCCTGTACCTCTCAGGAATGGAGGGGTAGAGGAGTTGGGTATGAAGGAGTGAACTGGGGTAGAGAGAAGGTGCTGTTTCAAAATTTTTAGTCTGTTTTTCACTACCCAAATCTATTCTAATTGGCAAGAAATTAAATTAATTTTTCCAAAGTTGAATCTGTTTTGCCCATGGTGGTAACTAGTAAGCAATCTCCCTGTCTTTATCTTGACCGATGGGGTTTCTCATCCTATTTTCTCTCCCTGTTCTGTTAAGGAACGTAAGCAGCTAGGAAGGCATCTGGCTGCTGGCCAGGACTGATCCACCACACCCCGCTGTCTTGTTGCTCCAGCAGATTTAAGGGTGGTAAAAGTTCTCCATAATGATCAGGAACTGTGAATCATAGAATGGTTTAGGTTGGAAGGGACCTTGAAGATCGTTGAGTTCCAACCCCCCCTGCCATGGCCAGGGACACCTTCCACTAGACTAGGTTACTCAAAGCCCTGTCCAACCTGGCCTTGAACACTTCCAGGGATGGGTCATCCACAACTTCTCTGGGCAACCTGTTCCAGTGCCTCACCACCCTCAGAGTGAAAAATTTCTTCCTAATATCCATTCTAAATCTACCCTCTTCCAGTTTGAAACCATTACCCCTCGTCCTATCACTACATGCCCTTGTAAAAAGTCCCTCTCCATCTTTCTTGTAGGAGCCCTTCCTGCACTGGAAAGCTGCTATAAGGTCTCCCCAGAGAGATTAACTCAGCCAAACTCTCTGAGCCTGTCTTCATAGGAGAGGGGCTCCAGCCCTCTGATCATCTTCGTAGCCGTCCTTTAGACTCACTCCAACAGATTTCTGTATGTTCAGGTTCCTCAGGTGGTCACAAACCTTCTCTAACAGTGGGACGTACTTTACTCCCCCAGTCCCTGCATGTGAACCATCTACTCAAGAGGTGTGGGAAGAGAGGTTGCAAAACTTCATCAATAAACTACAGAGAATTATTTCTATTCCTCTGTGAACCATGTTTCAGTTTCCTTAGGAAGGACAGAAAACAACACCATCACAATTTGCTCAACTAAAATTTGCTCTCTAAAATCCATTCTTCATGCTTATAAAATCTATAAGGACAATAGTGGGAGGCCTGAGACCAAGCTCATGATTAGAAACCTAAATTGAGGGTTTTAATATGGAAACTTAAATGAAATATACATTGAACAGAGATGTTCCAGCTACTTTTTCATTCTCTGGGACAGCTACATAGGGCTGATAGATTTGGCATAGATTCTACAGGAAGCCTCTCTCAGGAGGGCTGTGCTGGTCTCAAAAGTTATTAGATGTTTTTGTATGAAAAATTATATTCAGCCCACAGATAAGCCCATCTGAAATTGTTACCATAGTCATAGACAGACACTCCTAGAGAATTACTAGTCTGCTGTATTTTAGAAGCTGAATTCTGGATAAGGATTTATTATGATCTGTAAGTAAATATTTCTTCAGAAACAGAAAAATAGCAGATACCTTCATTCTGTTAGATAAATCCCTTGCTAGGTGAGGAAGTCTTGAAACAACCAACAAAGGAGTCTCTGATAATTCAGTTCTTCCAGAATTAGTAATGTTTGTAAATTCAAAGTCAATTTAATTATTAAAGTCAAACCAAGTATTTTGATTCTACTTGAAGCTGAATGTTCAACTTAATTTTATCTATGGAATCACCTCTATATGATCAAATGTTGGCAAATTATCCATGGTCTTATTTTTCTTAACAATTTTATTTCTTTCTTTATGAAATATAAAGGAAGTTGCAATTTCATGGTCATACTTAAGATCACGATTATTCAAGTAGTCAGTCTGCACAACTAATGAATCCTTGCAAGTAGCTAATTCTGTTGCAGGTAGGAGGATAATGACTTCAATGCCTTGCCAAGAAAATCATCAGATGTATAATAATCACCAGTTCATTGTTCAGCTGCACAAAATAGAAATCTTCTGGATCTTTCTGTAATGGAGACAAATGCCTCTTCAGAAACCCCTGAATATATTTTATTCTATCAGTTACTACATTAAAGGTTTGACTTTAATTGAAATTAAAGATTAATTTCTTATGCCCTACTCCATACCTTCATGATGTCAATTTCAGTGCACGTTAATGCTAGCAAAGATCACAGTACCACCAAATTCTTTGCATGAGCAAACAACAGTATCAGGCAAATACTTTTGTATTTATTTAGTATATATATTAAATAACTGTGGGACTTCTTCTTTCTTTTTTTTTAATTATTATTATTTTTTAATTGGAGTTGGGGGAGGGTGATCACAAAAACTGTAACAAAACTAGAACTCTAACAATTTCAAAAGCTTAAGAGCCATTGCTACATGTTATTCTTTTTTTTTCCCCAAAAGGAGGCAGCATTTCATGACGTTTAGTGACACCTGTATGTAGAAGTAGATGTTTTGTTAAAAGCTGAAGAGATACTATGGTAAGAAACTTGAAAAGAAGTGTAGGAGAAAAATGTTCTAAAATTTTTACATATATACATACAAAGAAAAACAAGCATATATTAAACTAATTACTTTGCCTTGGAAGACAATCTGAACCTCCCCTGGCATAACATAAACCCATTTCCTCTCGTCCTATCACTTGTCACCAGGGAGAAGAGGTCAGCCCCCACCTCTTTACAACCTCCTTTCAGGTAGTTGTAGAGAGCAATAAGGTCTCCCCTCAGCCTCCTCTTCTCCAGGCTAAACAACCCCAGTTCCCTAAGTCGTTCTTCATAAGATTTGTCCTCCAGACCCCTCACCAGCTTTGTAGCCCTTCTCTGGACACGCTCCAATGCCGCAATGTCCTTCTTGTAGTGAGGGGCCCAAAACTGAACACAGTATTCAAGGTAGGGCCTCACCAGTGCTGAGTACATGGGGATGATCCCTTCCCTAGTCCTGCTCACCACACTATTGGCCGGTAGTTCCCTGGATCGTCCTTCTGGCCGTTCTTGTGGATGGGTGTCACGTTTGCCAACCTCCAGTCAGTTGGGACCTCCCCAGTTATCCAGGACTGCTCATAAATGATGCAAAGATGATGTCTTTTTCATTAATGAAAAATTTATATGGCACACAATGCCCTATCCAATCGTCATTGCATGTGAAGATCCTTTTGTATACCTGGCTGGACAGAAAAACTGTTAAACAGCAATAACAAAACTCTATCCTTACAGAATTTGAAAACACAGTTTAATGACTTCCTTAAGTAGACAAACTATCTTTTACCTTTTATATTTCCTTTTCAATCCATGAGGAGAAAACACATCTCATCAGTTTGTGATAAAAAATATAAAAATATATTAAAATATATTACAATATATTAAAAAATATATCCTACTTTGCAAATAACATTTAATGCTATTTCCATTTCTTTTAAATCCACTTGTTTCACCTATTCTTTTAAAGAAATTCACTTTTTTTTTGTTGTCTGGCAGTAGTTTCTGGCATTTTTTCAGTTCTCAAGTTAAAGTCCTCCAGATGCTAATGAAGGCTTGTGGTTGTTTGTTTCATGTATTATTGACAATAAAATGAAATGTTATCTACTTCCAGATGCTGTCTCCAAAGAAGAAAAACAGCATCAACCTTTTCTAGGAAAAGATGAAACATTTCTGAAACTAGGTATCTTATAGAAGGCAAGTATTAAATTCCAAGTGGAAGAAAGAGGCTTTAGGGAAGGGAAGAATTAGCATACGCTGCATGAAACTACAAACTGAAATCCTCAAAGAAGTTATAACAATTTAAAATAAAGAATGAAGCTAATCAGTACAGACAAAACTCTGCTAGACTAGTATGGCCAGACAACTGGACTGTCTTAAAGCTACTGTGAAAATGGCTATGAGTCAGGCTGGTACCTATAAAAAGCTTGATAGCAGATAATGAGAGAGTTGAGGTTCCTATAGGTTTCTATCCAGTCTCCCATCAACAGTACATGTAAAAATCTCTTTCAACACTATCAAGATAGTGCTAGCAGCCCAGCACATTAATATAGAGATATAAGGAAAGCCAATGTTTTTGTGTAACATTTAGACTAATGATTCAAAGTCATATCCATAATTTAAAAAAATAATAATGATCAAAAAAAATCTTTATTAAAGATCCATGATTAAAACCTTCAATTTCTGATGAGAAAGACTGTTTACTCCTTAAGATAATCCAATTAGTTTTTTTCTACCATGAAAACTTTCAAACACAAATCCATTGCCGCTTTCTTCTAATGCACTGTATGATGGTTTCAGCTTTTTGCTTTGGGCTTCTGACTGTGGATTATCTATAACAGATCTGAGAAAGGTGAGTAAGAAATTTATGATTGAATATGCCATATAGTAATCTATACATGTGCAATAAGGCTTTTACATGTCCTGGTTTGAGTGACAAAGGACTAATTTCTCTTCTAATACTTGGGAAGACTGAACTTTTAGAAGATTCTAGTGTCTGAATTTGTGAAAATATTTACTTTGTAGCCAGCTATGGTATGTAGCGCTCGCAGTGCCCCACATTTGCTGTCCACTGCTGGGAGTGCACAGCTTCCTACAAATATAATTGTCTGTCTATAATCTTTGCATATTCTATATTGGTGTCGGGATCAACATTGGTTCTTTAGTGCTGTTAATGTTAATCACCTAATCTTGTTCCATTAAATCTGTTTATATTTCAACTCCTGGGTTTCCTTGTTTTTTCCCCGATTCCCCTTCCCGGGTGGGGAGGGGTCATTGTGTGATAGAACGATTGTCTAAACAACAATAAATTGTTATGGGTTTCTCAAACCATAACAACATGCAACTTGGGAGAAAAGAAAAAAGTTATAGTTCCCACAAGTAAAGGATTAAAAAGCATTGCTGGAAGAAATTGGATATGAGTGAGTGGTACCTCTAGTTTTCAGAGGAAAAAGAGATCTTAAAACTAGTTTGGATTCTTTTGGCAAACACTTCCTTTGAAATTTGGCCTATCTTTAAGAGAGTTCTTCAGATCACGATTAAGCATTATCATTACTGCTTCTTTAATCAACTAAATGTAGCTTTAAATTATTATTCTGTATTATCAAATGATACAAATAGTACATTGATTTTCAATGCCACAGTTTTTAATTTCAAGTTTCTGGATTCTATTCAGGCAGTCAAACACCTGAAACGTACAGCTGTGGCACTCACACCGTACGTGGGTCTAGCTTCATATATTGATGTGTTAAAAGATTTTTTCATTTTTCAGTAACAAATGTCCTAAAAGCTTGTGGTATTATTTTAATCCCATCTTGTGACTTTCGTAACTCCAGTGTAACTATTTATAAAATAAAGTATTCTGAATATGAAAGAATAAGAGAAAAAGAAAAAGAAAATTCAAGTCTCTTACAACATTTTTAATTATGCAAATATTTGAATTTGTCAGAACTTAAAAACAAGCAATAACAGTTTGGTTAGTGTATTCAACCAATACAACCTTTTGCAAGTAACAAATGTATATTTTAAGTCAAGATTTTCCTATAGTTAGAATATTTGTGAGGTATCATTTACTCCACTATATTTGTGATCTGAAGGTGCATTACTGACATTTTATCAAATTTCTTCTGATGATATTCTTATTTAAATTTATGTGCTTTTATATCTAGTAAGCTTATATTACTACCAGAAGGAATTTACTTGTGGATGAATTAAACAAAATCTAATGTCTGTTCAATTTTGAACTGGTATGTTTTCAAAGCAATTTAACAAGGTTTAACTCATTTTTTAAAAAGAAAGTAATTTTATGTGTTGCAGCTTTGACAAAAATAAATTTTTTACTTCTTTTTTATGTTTTATAATGTTATAAACTAACATGTTCATAATCTAACTACTTTTGTGTATATGCTATTAATTTATAAGGAAAACTAATGTTCACCTGAGATCACTCTGTTCATAATCAAATTGTTCTAAATACAAATATAACATTGCTTTGGAATACTTATGTGAGGCCATTGAAGGTTTGAACTTTTAATCTTTTTTTTTTTTTTTCTTTTTTTTTGATAGAATATGCATTGCCCTCTTGCATAAGTTATTGCCATTACATTTGAATCATCAGAATATTTAGAAATTCTGAGACTATTTTAAATATTCCCTACAATATTATTACATCTTTCTGTTAATGAAGTTAAAGAATTAGCTTTTAAAAAGCTATTCAGTAACAGATTCCTAGTTTTACTGTTAAAATTTTACTGCTAATAAATATTTGTATGCTTTTAATAACTAGACTATTATTATGATTGCGAGCTGAATGACAGCAATATTTAGAAAAACTTCATTCAAAGGTTCCTGTCAGCTCATTCCTCCAGCCTGCTGCGGTCCCTGGGAATGGCAGCCCTGCCCTCCAGTGTACTGACTGGTCCCCCCAACAGTATTCATCACGAATCTAGTTCAGCTTCTTGTGTTTTTCCTACAAAAAGGATCTTTAATAATCTGCAGTGTGAAATGATAACAAATTTTCATAAATTTTGTTGTAGAGTTTTAGGGATATGCTCACTTACTCAGAGGAGAGCTTTCAGATCCGAGTACTGACCTACCTTACATTTGTATACATATACAAATATAAATCAATGTAAATTTATACTTGTATAGAAGGTATATAGTTCTGCAAAATCACTGTAGAATTGTTACATGTTCCCATTATGTGGTCATTCTCTGTAAATAATAATAGCAGCAGCCAGAACTTTCGCATACAGAAGTATTTATCCTGGCCATTGTAAAACCTTCTGGATGAATGTTCATTAATTTCTTAGTGATTTGTTGAATGCTTTTTACTGGTGGATTTCCCATATTACATTGAATCAAGCTATATATCTGAGGATTCATTAAGCACTTTTCAAAATGGAATGATGTAACATTCTAAAATATATTCATTATATTATGTCAAGATAATAAAATTGCAAGATGAAAAGGGACAGAAATAATATAGTTTCTCTTTTAATGAAGAATAGAGACATGAAGCCAGAAACTTTCAGTATCATATTTACAAAACTGAACACAGAAATGTAAAAATGTGTCAGTTAAGCAAGGGTAGTGTATTTTCCATATATTTTATATTACACAAGGAACTGACAGGACTGAAATGCCATCTGAATACTAATCTTAAAGTATAGTTAACTTATTTCCACAAGTTTCAGAAGAAACCTGAGGCTAATTGCATTGAAACCAGCAGAGCACCTGCTAAAATAAAGATGTGTTTCAGAATGATGATGAACCAAGTGTGACATAAGGACAGTAGCAACCACTGTATGTAGGAGATTTGCAATGAGGCTTGCAGAAAAGTAAGCCTGTGGAAATCAAGGAGTCACTGAGGCTGGAAGGCATCTTAGGAGCTCAGCTGGTATGAAAACATCTAGGGATGTACCAAGGATAGTAAATTATACAGTTAAAGTAACAGTCTTCAAGCATCAGTAATATACAAATATTAAGACTTCTAAAACTTCAGTCTGTAAGGCATGGGGGATTCTAAAAATTATTCTTGACCATACACAATTCCAAAATGAATTTTGAAAGAATTACAGGGAGATCATTGTCCACAGAGCATAGTAGCTATGTACCAGTATAATATCTTAAACAAAAAAAAATCAAGGAAGACCAGTTTGGGGAAGGGGTGGGGGGGGAGGAGAGGGGGACAAGAAGACAAAAAAATTTACCAGTCTTTAGTCTCCTGAAGTTCAGTTTTTGAATATGGATTATATTAATCTTCAGAGGTTAAGATATCATACATACGATATACTGAATGAATTTCATAGAAGTTCTGATGTTGTTGTTTGTTTGTCACTATGCATTATGTACTAGATACCATCCAGAAGTGACATTTAAACTAATAAATTGTTTCAGTGATGTGGTTTTCATTGTGTTTGTTTTGTTTCGTTTTGTTTTTTAATTATTATTATTATTTGGGAGTAGGTAGTAGAAACAAATGAGTAAAAGTGAAATTAGTACATGGCACAAAAAGATAAAATTTTTGAACTATGTGTGAATACCTCACCTATTTTGCTATGACATGTTATTGAATGTTTCTTCCAACATCCACCAAAGGTTATTTTTTTCTGTTCTTTTACAGTTTGAAAGCTTACTGCATACTGACATGTATTTGTCTTATGGTATATTCCACCATTCCTTTATGAATTCATGAGTTTATTTGTCGTAAATTTTAACTATCTCTCTAGCTCTAGGCTACACATAAGTTACAACAGAAGTTAAATCATATATTTTTGTGTGTGGGAACACCTCCCAGGTCACCTCCTTGATGGCAGGTGTGTCAGAGTGGTGTCAGCAGCAGCAGAGGGTCAGACAAAGCTGGCGAGGGGGTGACACTAACCTCCCCCATGGCTCAGTGCGCAGGGGAGAGGAAGGTGTGGGCTTGCGTGCACATATATACATTCATGTTCATAGCTGTATTTGTAGACAACTTCTTGGCATTAGTTATAGAAGGGGGTTTATTAATATGGAAGAATATATTTATACTTGGAACTATTTACTATTGTATTTTATCTGTTGTATTGTTGATAATGATCCTGAATATGTAGTTGAGTCATTGCCAGTTAATTACACGCTGTTGAAAAAAATCATAAAATACTGCACCCAAGCAGCTTTACAAACAAAACAATGTTTGGCGAGTTTTGACTTTGCTCAAAATTTTCCTTTATTATAACAACATTGAAGTAAAGAAATCTCATCTCACAAGTATACCAATACAGTTGAGTATTTTCTTTATGTCAATCTGCTTCATGCATTAACCTAAAATTTTCTGAACATTACAAACTATTTTGAACTTTGCAAGCCTTCACACCATACTGAGCATACTTTTTTTTTTAAAACAAGGTTCTTCAAAGCATTGTTCAACTTAGTTCTTTGGAAACTCATTTCCCTTTAATTTATATGATGGCTTTTTGGTTAATCTAGACTCACTCTGTCCTCCATGCACATATCTGAGGTCTCCAGCATGGGCACAATGTACTTTCTTTCATCAGTTGTAATGCCAGGCTTAGTGCTGGCACGTGTACTTCTACTGTCTGCCACTGCCTGTGCTTGTTTAGGGCAAAGAAAATAACTCAAGAAGATTTAACTCAGGCGAACCTGTGCAAAGTTTTGATAGTGACAAACTGCATTGCTGCCAGTAGAAGAATTATTCCTGTATTTATCAATGGCATAGGTAGCAAGTCCCAGACATTTTACTAGCAGCTATATATCTAACTACCTTTGAAAATCTGTCTCCCACTGGCTCTTGAAATAAGCATTACACTTGGTAGCATACATTTGCAAGATTGCAATCTCACTCTTACAGAACTTTTCAAGTGTGTTTATACTTAGCTAGGATTAGGAATTCCTTGGAGAAATTCTTGCCTTGATGAAGTCAGAGTTGTGCCATTGATTTCAAAAGGATTTTGAATTTTCTCTTCTGTTTAGAAATTATTTAATTTGGTTTCACATTAAAAAAAGATTAACTTCTGATTTCTTTTCTGAAAAACTCTTAATTTACCTCAAGAATTACAAATCTTATAGGGAATCATCATCAACAGTAAAGGTTACAAGACCTTTTAGGTAGTAAAGCTCAACGATTAAAAATATTAGGTAATGATACATGAAAGCAGCCCACTGTAAGATAGTCTTCAATAATGTGATCATGTACCTCCCTCTTTCAACAAAAGTAAAAATATTTTATATTGATTTCTATTCTCTGTACTGATGATGTTGACAAACTGTAATGTATAATGCTAACCCTTCAAGCAACATGTCTGAAAGTAAAAGTATTCATTTCTGCAAGGTTATTACTGCCGTAGTTCTGGTACTGTATTTGAGTGCTTTACAAATAACATTTTATGCTCAAAATATTCCTTTAATACTAAACAATATTCCGCATTTTCTCATTGCAGTTGCTGAGCCACAGTAAAAGGAAAGGAAAGTAAAAAATTGACCTCCAATTTTAGAGATACAGAGGACCTACATTTTTAAAGTACTACGCATTTTTACAGTGACTGATATTTCAAAGAGTCTTGTCAAACTGTACTGGCTAAAGACTCCTACATATTTAGTCTTACTGTGTTTCTTTTTGAGCACACAGAAAACAAGGAGCATAAGATTAATGAATACCTGTGATTTAATGATGTGAAGAACAAATAGAGACATACAATCATGGTCTCTATGAAAGGTTCCAGCTCAACCACAAGACCTTTTATCTTCAAGATTCCCTCATCACCTGCTCCATTTTCTAACTTCTTAGCCAGGGAGGATACAAGAGAGTATTCCCAAACAACATTTGCTGTCATCTTTTATAACTTTCAGACTTCTAATTCTGCTCTTTTTCTCTTTGGTTGTTTTGTGTCTTTCTCTCCCCAGGTCCCCAGTTTCTTCCAATCACCTGCAGTTTAGCAGGGAGGGTCTTTAATTGAGAGCACCAATGCTCAGCCATAACAAGCTGATCCAGTAAGTGTCCAATCTCATTCATATTTTCAGCCAAGGTCTCTAATGGGCACATTTTATCTGTAGATAAAAATTATGTAGGTTAGTATAAAGCAAATATCTGAATTAGAGAACTGACGTTAAGTTAGGAGCATTCTGTTTTGTCAACTTGTGTGTATTTTTAGGACACAAGTATTTTAGGAAGGAGAATCTTTACCATTTAAATACTGCTAAAAGCAAATTTTATGTGTTTTACTGAAAATCGTGAACCTTTTCATGAAGAGGTATGAAGACTGATTCACACTTTGAAACATTGATAGTATATTTAATTTTGAATTTATGGCACACTGTTTTGGGATGAAATGTTGCTGGACATGGGAACTGGAATAACAACTTTGCTATGTAAAATTTATAATTTTATATTTTTTAAAAAAAGAATACTTTAGATAAATATGCTTGCTTGTTTGTTGATTCATGCTTTTTTAACTGCATAGTCTGGTTACATCAGTTAATATACTGGTAGAAATGAGGAGATCAATTCCATGTTTCATGGAATTTTTTTTAATTTAATTTCATTTTTCAGTATTTTTCATAATTGGGAGCAAAAAATCATTGAAATATTATTCTTCTTGACTTTTTACTTCAGTCACTGATATATGACACTTATACATAATGGAGAAATCTTTATATAGAACTGCAGTTATCAAAACTGTTTTGTCCTTAAAACACAATATTCCAAGCAGTGCAAATGTACACTTAAAGACCTTAAGTGGGTTTGAGGATTTCAGTTTTGGAAAGATGCACTTTCTGAAGACAGCAAATAGTATCAAGGAGTCACGCTTCATGCAGTACTGAGTTATTAGATATTTTTTAGACTGATTATTTCCAGCTCTACTGTTTGTTAAAAAGGAGCATAATTACTCAGCAAGTGTTTCTTAGCCTTATCTGTTTCATCCTTTATTGAACATAATAACTGTTAGTTGCCTGAATATTGTAAAGTTCTCCCTTTGGATGGGGTTTATTTGTATTTTAAAAAAGTAATTTGATATTTTTGTCTTCATAATTAGTTCTGCATTATATGCTCATTTTCCCCAATTAGATCCTAACATATGATACAGTACACAATTTTATGTAGAAAGCAATTTTAAAAATGAACATCTTCCCTTGGATAAAGCACAGCTTGCAAAACATATAAAACCATCGAGACTACAGGGAAATTTCAGGCTTCATTATACTTGCAACCATGACACTAAAAAACCATGATACGTACTGTGCTGTTTTCTGATCTATGGTTGTGTTCTTGTTTCCAAGGTCTAATTGATATAGAAAATGAGGGGGTGGTATCTATCCTGCCTTAGATGCACTTCAACTCCTGTTGCCTAGCTGTCTTATTTCCTGTGTGCATCTGTCTGTCTGATACTAGTATTTTTAATAATAAATTCTACTGACTGCCAAAAATGTTCATGATACAAATAAATGTATTCAATATATGAATATATGCATATTAGATATACACAAAATGTTTTACAACAGAAAACAGAGTTAAGCCTTACAAGCTTGGGAATTTTTTTAATTAACCTTCCAGTGCAAACTAAATTCAGTTCCTCTTGTCTATAACTTCTGAGAAATAAAAGTATATAACTACAAGCCTGTCAGTCTGACTTCAGTGCCATGGAAGGTTATGGAGCAGGTCATCCTGAGTGCCATTACACAGCACATGCAGGACAACCAGGTGATCAGGCACAGCAAGCATGGGTTTGTGAATGGCAGGTCCTGCTTGACTAACCTCATCTCCTTCTATGATAAGGTGACTCACTTAGTGGATGAGGGAAAAGTTGTGGATGTTGTTTACCTGGATTTCAGTAAAGCTTTTGACACCATTTCCCACAGCATTCTCCCAGAGAAAGTGGCTGATTATGGCTTGGATGGGTGAACTCTTCACTGGGTAAAAACTGTCTGGAGGGCTGGGCCCAAAGAGCGGTAGTGAATGGAGTTAACTCTAGTTAGCAGTGGGTCACAAGTGGTGTTCCCCAGGGCTCGGTACTGGGGCCAGTTCACCCGGTTCTCTTTAATATCTTTATCAATGACCGAGATATGGAGATTGAGTGCCCCCTCGGTAAGTTTGCAGATGACAACAAGTTAGGCGGAATGTCGACCTGCTTGAGGGTAGGATGGCCTTACAGAGGGATCTGGACAGGCTGGATCGATGGGCTGAGGCCAATGGTATGAGGTTCAACAAGGCCAAGTGCTGAGTCCTGCACTTGGGTCACAACACCACCATGCAGCACTACAGGCTTGGGGAATTGTGGCTGGAAAGTTGCCCAGTAGAAAAGGACCTGGGGGTGTTGGTCGATAGCCGTCTGAATATGAAGCAGCAATGTGTCCAGGTGGTCAAGAAGGCCAAGAGAATCCTGGTTTATATCAGGAATAGTGTGGTGAGAAGGACTAGGGAGGTGATCATCCCACTGTACTTGGCATTGGTGTGGCCCCACCTCGAGTACTGTGTTCAGTTTTGAGGCCCTCACTACAAGAAAGACATTGAGATAGTGGAGCGTGTCCAAAGAAGGGCAACAAAGCTGTTGAAGGGTCTGGAGAACAAGTCTTATGAGGAGTGGTGAAGGGAACTGGGTTTGTTTAGCTTGGAGAAAAGGAGGCTCAGGGGAGACCTTATTGCTCTCTAAAACTACCTGAAAGGAGGTTGTAGAGAGGTGGGGGTTGGTCTCTTCTCCCAAGTAACAAGTGATAGGACAAGAGGAAATGTCCTCAAGTTACACCAGGGGAGGTTTAGACTGGATATAAGGAAAAAATTATTCACCGAAAGGGTTATCAAGCATTGGAAGTGCCTGATCAGGGAAGTGGTGGAGTTGCCATCCCTGGAGTTATTTAAAAGACGCGTAGATGTGGTGCTTAAGGACACGGTTTAGTGGTGGTTTTGGCGTGATAGGTTGATGGTTGGACTTGATGATCTTAAACGTCCCTTCCAACTTAGACAATTTCATGATACTATAATTAAATACATTGTTTTTTCCGTCCTGTCCTGCAAATGAATACAGAAGACTATTGCAGACTCTTACTAACTTTGATTATTTGCTGTATAAATGTGTAGTAAAAAAGGAGACAGCAGAGAGAGAATGGTTTTAATAAAAGCAGCTCCAAATCATCTAGAACTGGTTGTCTTCATCTTATTTCTCCTCTTCTTTAGCAGTCATATTTTTTCTTCTATAAGCAGGAAAAAAGGGTCCAGAGGGAATCTCTTACGTCCTCAAATGCAGTTATATGCCAGTTAAGGGAAGAAATCACTGCTAGTAAAATGCAGTCTGCGTTGTAATATAAGCTGTTTTGTCCTTTTTGCATCTAGTGGTGGGTTATGTTCACCTCCATTGTTTAGAAACTTTCTTTTCATTTCCAGTATAAATGTATTCCAAACAAGTATATGCTGACGCATCCTTGTATCAACATGGTTTATTACCCTAAATAGGAATTCTTTGTCACTGGAGCTTATCCCATGTGTATTTAAAGACACCCATTACACGCTCTTTCAAATTTGAAATTGATAAATTAAGCACATTAAGATGATTTGATCTCCACTCAAACATTTTCCATTCTTCCAATCATAAGAGCATTCCTTCTGAGAACCTGCAACAGTTCAAATTCACTTTTATAACAAATGCAATCAGAATTATACTTATTATTATGGAGACTGCATTTGTAACTTACACGATGTCATTATCAGCCATTTAGTGTTACCGGAAATAACCTTGTTTGGTATGGCCTAGATGTGTACTTCTATCTGTCTTAGCTGTATTACATAAACAATGTTTTGTCTTGTGACTGAAATGTATTCTATGGCATGTAGAAGGTTTCAGAACTGGAAAGTATTCCCACATCTCAGAAAAGATCACCTAATACACTATTTCTTATAGAAAAATTCTGAGCTTGTAACCAAAGTGGTTTTTTTGTCCCCTAATGCATGACCTTCCTTTCTGTATTGTTAAATTTCTGTTCACATCCATTCCTCCCACCCTCAAGATCATCCAATTTTTCCTATGACATTCAATCCTCTTACATATTGATCAAACCTCTTCAGCAAACCCATCTTCAACGAATTTCATCAGCGCTTCCAATTCTTCTGCCAAGACCATTAAAGAAAAATCCAATCAATCCCAAAACTGATCCTTAAGAAAAACTTCAGATAGCTTCCTCCATTTATTCCCCCCACTTTATTTCTTCATTCACTTATACTAATCAGCACTTTCAGCATTTTACAGAAAATTTCTACAAGTGAGACGATATCTACTGTAGTTCATATTCTCAGGATTTACCACAGTTCCTCTGCTAAAAGAAACTAAAAATCTTATCAAACAGCAGTATTTGGATTTGGCTTGCCTGGCACCGCCTGCCTTTGGAATACTCATGATGGAGTTTATTCAGTTCTTCATTCATCCTCAGTTTCAATATTCTGCATTTTTCTCCCTCTTAATTTTAATCTAAAACTTTGCTTAATAGTGAGACTGGCCTAACAGGCTTGCATTTGCCTAGGTAACTTTTCCTCCATTTCTAGTAAAACCTGTTACACTGGAAGTAAAATAGTTGTATGAGAACCGACAGACATAGTGATTCTCATCAATATATCTGCAATAAAGAATGTCAGTTCTTTTTAAGGATTCTGAAACTAAAATTATCCATGTCTCCAAGCTGAGTTTTTTTTAATTTGGCATCATATCTATTCATATCAATATGTGTTTAGTTTTTAAGTCTAAGTTATCCATAATCTCTCTCTCTCATCCACGGTGCATTTTTGTTTGTTTGTTTATTTTTATCTTTATATATTTATAACTAAAGGAAAATATTCATTTATTGTAACATGCCTTGTGAGGTACAAGTCAGATTCACTTAATAATTTTAGGGGTTTTCAGTTTTTACCTGGAATTCCAATACTCCATATACTCCAATTGCAGGGTATGCAGACTTCCCCAACTATTTTAAAATTCTTGCTTAGTCATAATATTATTATAAAGTAATTATTTATTCTTTTATGTCTGGGAACTTTCCCTACAAGCTTGGTCTCCCCTCTTGCTTGCAATTGAAATTCCAAGCATAGCATCTGCAAATTTGATTCAAAACCATTACAAAACTCCTCATTTAAGCGCTGCATTTTACTTCAGCAAGGTTTTAGTAGCTTTGCATGTTTCATGCTAATAGATCAGCAGAAGTAAACAAATTATTCCAGTGTTTCCATTATTTGAGAGACATTTATGTTTAAAACTGGAGTTGTATGTATTTAGTTTGCCAGGTATATGAGAAATAAAAAAGAATTTGAGTTGAATTGGAAAGCACAGGACTCGATTCTCACAATCTTTCATCTCAGGGTTTCACTAATAAAATCCATTTACATTTGTGCTGCATGACAACATAAAACTGATGCAAGAGTAAAGGATGATGTTTATAAGTTCAAATTACAGTATTACATCTCCAAATTAATAAGTGATCATGTTAAAGCATAGGCTTTGTGTAGACACTGAAGAGGAATTAGTTTTATACATCTGAGTGAACAGATATCCTCCCTGCTTAACATGGTGAGCAGAAATCCTGAAGATGGCCAGAGAAAAATGAAGATGACTTTCATCAGCTATAGCATATCCCCTTTTGTCTTTCATTACCTTGTTAACAGCATAGCCTATAAAAAGTATGGTGGAGTTTGGTGGGTTTTTTGAGGTTTTTTTGTTTGTTTGTTTTGTTTTGTTTTTTTGAACAATGTTCCAAACTGGACTAGTTGGAAAGAACTCTGATGTGTTACTTTCACACAGGAAGCTACCATAGTGAAGAAATAGTCATTTCCGAACCTCTTCTTCTCTCCTATGGAGAAATGGGCAAACAGGAACCTCATGAAGATCAGCAAAGGGAAATGCAGAGTCCTAGCATCCGGGGAGAAATAACCCCATATGCCGGGACTGTCTGGGTGCAAATCAGCTGGAAAGCATCTTATTGAAGACCCTGAGAGTACTTGTGAACAACAAGTTGCCCATGAGCCATCAACAAGCCCTTGAGGTAAAGAAAGTGGACAGCTTACTCATCTGAATTAGGGAAAGCTGTGGTGGGATCAGTCCGGAGTGCTTGGTCCAGTGCTATGCTCCCCAAGCAAGGTATTGGCTTGGCAATACCAAGAAAGGTATTGGCATTCTGGAACAACCCATTGCTAAATATGTCACAAAGATGGTCAGGGTGCTGGAGCACAGGAAATTTGAGAACAACCTGAGAGAACATGTGAGGGTTTGAGCCATAAGAAGAGATGGAGCAAGGGAGATGTTATTGCTGTCTATGACTACTCAACAGGTATGGCAGTTACAGGGAATGCAAAGCCTGACATTTTTGAGAGCTGCACAGTGGGAGGACAGGAGATGAGAGACACAAGTTGGATCGTGGGAAATTTGAACTTCCTTATATTAAGGAAGAAATCTTTCACTATTAGGCTGGTTGAGCACTGACACAGGTTGCCCAGAGGGGCTGTGGAGTCTCCATCCCTGGAGATATTAAAAATCTGATGACATGGCCTATACAACCTGCTCCAGCTGGCCCTACTTTGAGTAGAAAAGTTGGACTAGACAAGCTCCAGAGGTGCGTTCCCACCTCAGCCATTCAGTGTTTCTAAGAAATGGACAACATGGAGTAAGATTTATACCATCAGGAAAAATCTGTGAAAAAAGACCATCTTTCCAAAGACTGTCTTTTTAGGACACATTTGAAAATCAGTCTGGATGTCAATAATGGGTATTTAATCCTTTTTTTCAGAGATAAAAACATTTGTTTCAAAATCTCAAAGAATTATAGAAGTATTTATCCCAGAAAATGCAGTTACTTTAAAACTTCTATTTATTCAGCTTTAAGGAAAGCTAGTATAATTAGAGAGTTTGATTTAAAATAGCATATTTCTTTAAAAGAAGAGAAACTTTGTTCTCATTTTGATTACTTCAAACTTCTGACTTGCAATCAAAATCGAATTATATCTCTGTTCACTTCTACTTTCACCTGTATTATGTATTTATGTCAGCAAATACAAGGTAGGAACATAGTTTGGTTTTTTGCTTGTTTTTTCCAGTAAACACAGATTTAATATGAATATTTTTCCCATTTATAACATTTTTAGATTATCACTGAAGCAAGAAAGGACTCATTTGACATAATTTTCTATATTTTTTCAAGTGTTAAATTACAGATATTTATGGTTTGCATTACTTTAATATTACTGCTATTAAACTAGAAGCACTTTGCTATCTAATACCTGCTTCAGTTGTCTATGATGTAAGAGAAAAGAGCAAAGGATTCTGGGAATGCCATAATGTGACTGTAGTTCTTCCAGTGGGCTGTCTCTTCAAAGACAAACAAATGTGCATAAAATACATAGTCTTTCTTAAAAGAGAGAAACTAAAAAAGTTTTAACTGAACACAAAACATAGCATCTTGTTGTATATACTTTCTTTCCATATTTATGTTGGCTATACATTAATCAGACAGAACCAGTTAGCCAGTTGTTACCTCCTGTTTATTTTTTGCTCCTGTACTCCAAATACTGACTGCTTAGGATCAACGTGTCCAGTGCACATCAGATTAAGCAGCCCTAAAATTATTAAAGGTATCTGAAACACTTCTGTTGGTGTATCCGACACAAGAAGTGTTCACTACAATCAAGAAGGATGACAAATTTGCTAGGCCTTAGTGCAGTGCTTTAAACCAACAGTGGCAGCGGCAGCTCCTGGCTCCCTACGAAGCCAAGCATAGTTTATCCATAGTGTGTGACCTACTAGATGGCAAAGACAGAAAAACTGGGGGATCCTACTCCATCATACTGCTAACCATGTCTATTCACTCTTTCTAGCTTCTGCAGAGAATAGGATGTAAAACACATTCTCCTTCACCACATAGCCTTATCTAATTTGAAGTTCAGACTGTGAAAATGCAACCGTTCCTTATACTGGTCGAAAGAACATCTGCCTAATAGTTTACCAGCAGCCCAATTGTTAATGGCAGGATCAGTACCATATTTGAAATACAGATTTTTCAAAAGGTAACGCTTGGTACAGTGTTTTTACTAGTTCTGAAGTGGCAATGACCAAATCTAGATAATAATAATTTGATATTACAGGTTTCCATTTCCCAACTACACTTCCCAAATACACAATTTTGTTTGTCTAGTTTGGAGAAAAGGAGGCTGAGGGGTGACCTCATTGCTCTCTACAGCTTCCTGAGGAAAAGCGGAGAGGGAGGTGCTGAGCTCTTCTCCCTGGTATCCAGTGACAGGACACGTGGTAATGCTTCAAAGATGCACCAGGAAGGTTTAGACTGGACATGAGGAAACATTTCTTTACCAAGAGGGTGGTCAAACACTGGAACAAACTTCCTAGAGAGGTGGTTGATGCCCCAAGCCTGTCTGTGTTTAAGAGACATTTGGACAATGCCCTTTAAATGCCACAATTTAACTTTTAGTCAGCCCTGAAATGGTCAAGCAGTTGGACTAGATGATCATTGTAGGTCCCTTCCAACTGGAACTATTCTATTCTATTCTATTCTATTCTAACCATGCTTAAGAAAACCTGTAATCTAGAAAAGATATGTATATAACTTAGAAGTTCATTTTAAGCAGAGAAACTTTATTGCAGTAGAAATCAAATAACTGAACAATTTAAATAGCATTAGAAAAAATATATTTGTGAAATTGTGTGTTCATTATTTGTAAATGCAGTCAATTGTAATATATGGCCTAACATTTCTAGTACTGGAGAGGAATTCACAATTCATTTACATATCTAACTCTAGTATAATCATGATAATGTTATAGCACCAGTTCACAATTGCTCAATTTATTTTTAAAATGCCCTCACATATTTCCTTGAAGAACATATACATTTCTTCAGTAGTGAATATTTCTCAGGGGGTTTGTTGTTTTGTTTTTTTTTTAAAGCAAAACTTAAGGTGGAAAGCATACTGACAAACATAAATCTATCACAATTGCTTAAACTAAGTGTGCAAGTTCAACAGAAGATAATTAGTCATTCAAACTGGAACATGCGCAGGGTTTCTGTTGGGACCCTGAGCACATCCTCCATTGGGGAGTTTAGGAGTTTATCTGACTGAGCCTACTGTGAACTCCTTCGCAGTGAAGAACTGTTACGGAGAGAGACAGGAGTGAAAGACAGGAACTTCGTGACAGGAAGCTCATGCAGTTCAGCAAAGGGAAGAGCAATGTCCTGCCACCAAGGAGGAATAATGCCGTGCACCAAAATATGCTGGTGGCTGACCGGTTGGAAAACTGGAGGTCCTGGTGAAAATCAAGTTGAACACAAGCCAACAATGTGCCCTTGTAGCAAAGAGGGCTAATGGTATTGTGGGCTGCATTAGGAGGACTGTTGCCAGCAGGTTGAAAGAGCTGATCCTTCCCCTCTATTCAGCACAGGTGAGGCACACCTGGAGTACTGTGTCCAATTCTGGGCCCTCCAGTACAAAAGAGTCATGGGCATAATAAAGAGAGTCAAAAAAAAAAAAAATTACTGCTAAGATGGCTAAGGGTCTGGAGCATTTCTTGTATGAGGAGAAGCTGAGACATCTGGGATGGTTTATCTGGAAGAAGAGAAGCTTCAGGGAGGATCTCAATGTACACAAACACCTGAATGGAGGGTGCAAAGAGGATCACAGAATCACAGAATGGTCAGGGTTGGAAGGGATGTCTGGAGATCATCAAGTCCAACCCAGGCTCTTTTTGATGGTCCCCAGTGACAGGACCAGAGACAATGGGCATTAACCGAAACACAGGAGGTTCCCTCTGAACATCAGGAAGCACTTTTTCACTGTGAGGGTGACCAAGTATAGTGACACAGATTACCTAGAGAAGTTGTGGAGTCTTCCTCCTTGGAGATTTTCAAAAGCCATCTAGACATAGTCCTGGGCAACCATCTCTAGGTGGCCTTACTTGAGCACGGAGGTTGGCTGAAATGACCTCTGGAGGTCATCAAAAGGGGACTTTTTAAATGTTTTGTTTTGTTTACAAGCATCTAAGTTTTTGTGTATTCTCTTTCAGAAGAGCATAATATTATAGTGGATTGTATCATAAAATTTTCTAAAGTTTTCTCTTTTCCATTATGCAACAGTTAAAAGGAGATGGTTTTGGGTTTGTTTGGTTGTGTTTGTTTTTTTTTTAAACTACTTAGCACTTTGCATTATGAGTGCCAACCAATTCAACCCAAGTATTACAGTTAAAATCCCCAACTCCTTCCTTAACAATCAATGGCATGCAGAACTAGCTGTTCTCCAAGTTGCAGAAAAGATTGTATTTCTTCACTTTTGACATGGAAGAATATGAAGCAGCTTCTTACCTCATTTACCAAGAGAGAGCTGTATCATTACCAGCACAGAATGTGAAGACTGGATACTTAACAGAATGAAATCTCAACATTAAGGCCTTTAATGTTGCTTAGACAGTATTGTAGCAACTCTTGCCTTTCGGATATAATTTACACTTTATAGGTGTATGTATGCATAAAATCTATTTTTCATTTTCCAAGATGAGCATTACTGTTTCCACCTACATTTAATTTTGTATTTGCAAAGAACTACAAGGAGCACTAGGTAAATGTTACTATGCTTAAATTACGTATAATATATAGAATGCTATATTTTCACCCAAAACATTACAGGACATGAAAACAGTGTCTAAAATGTCTATTTGACATTGACATCTGGTACTGTAATATTCTTTCTAAGCATAATGGTATGAGTAAAAAGCACATTAATATAAAAATTTTAGTAGAACAAGGTATGTGTGTATACTGACAAAATCATGCAATACAGAGATCTGAGTGAAAAGTAATTACAGTTGTACAGACTTTAGATACACAGAATATTGAGGATTTAAAAACTGTATAGTATGTAGATATCTCAAGATATTTTGTACCACTATTAACATTGGAATTTTCAAAGTTTTTATCCATGGACCAATTCTACCTTTTCTAAAATATGCATTAAACACCTGACAATGACTGGAATAAAATACAGATTTCCTTATGAAGCCTATTGGACTTGGACACATCTTGGACAGAGCAAGTGCCCTATTCTCTTGGGTTTGTGGTAGGGGTGTAAACAGGTCTGGAGAGGAATAGAAAATGATCCTTCTTAATAAAGAAGGACATGATATATCACTGGGTGGTGTAGTTCTGTTCTTGCATCTATCCTACCCTAGATTCATCTGTGACAATTTTCAGAAAAGGTTCAAATGGAGCCATGTCAAAAAAAAAATATTTCTGTGCTACAGTCCTACACTTTTCCAGTCAATGAAAATTAGCTGAATTGTAATCCTCCAATCTATCCTAGTGGTCCATCTAAAAATAACAAAGCACTGAACTGTCCTTTTAGACTGATATGAACTACTTTATAACTAAGAATGTTTT
>VUYV01000135.1:870995-917019 GCA_008711295.1 Anarhynchus alexandrinus
TTTTTTTTTTTTTTTTAATCTTTTAATAGTATCACCGTTGAGATGAAAAGATGGTTAAGCCACATTGCTTAAACAAACATACCAAAACCAGGACATTAAAATACTTCTAACAAAAACAATTTTAATGTCCAGTCCTCTCTCCTCTCATGCAGAAATAAACAAAAATAAGTACATTACTAATCCATTGTGAAGTTCCACGTTTTGATCTTATATTTTTATCACAGAATTTATTACTTTCCGTGCTAATCTACTTCACCATATGTGGCTGGATTCAAAGAATAAAACAGAAGGCGTATCTAAAAGAACAGGTGGTATTTTATGTTGAATTTTTATTGAGATATGTAAGTATATTACCAGAAGTCATCCAGATATACACAACTGTACAAAAATTGGAATTTAAGTTGGGAATTGTCCTATTTAAGAAAACACTGATTTTTTTTCCCGTTTCTTTTGTTTACCGGAAT
Source organism: Anarhynchus alexandrinus (assembly GCA_008711295.1). NCBI lineage: Eukaryota > Metazoa > Chordata > Aves > Charadriiformes > Charadriidae > Anarhynchus > Anarhynchus alexandrinus. Next base: position 871,460 of record VUYV01000135.1, read on the forward strand.
GATTTATAGGTAAACACATGTGATGTCACACCTTAAAAATGTAACTGTTAAGCTTTTCCTATCTTTACTTAACTTTTTGATAAGGTCTGGTGAGGGAAAAGATAACATTCTCTCTTGCAATCAAACTGCCTGAATGGCAACATTAGAAGAACTGATGTAATTACTATGGAAATGAAGGTGTGATTTTAAAGCTTAGATGTTAACTAAAATGTAATGCTTTCCATCTGCTGGTATCAGAACAATGCACACTGAGGAAACCATCTTCCATCACATCTGATGCAGATAAAAGCATTATCCAAAATTAAATGTGATGTGTTGGTCCTCAAGAACATAAAAATTCACTACAATTAAGACCAAAACTTACGTGAAACAAAAGCGAAGCAATTTTTCTACTGTAATTTTTGTGAAAATTTCCATTGTGAACAGGGGATATTCTTCTTCCTCTTAAAAAATGACCATCAGAGGGCTGGAGCACCTCTCCTGTGAAGACAGGCTGAGAGAGTTGAGGTTGTTCAGCCTGGAGAACAGAAGGCTCCCAGGAGACCTTATAGCAGCACTGCAGTACCTAAAGGGCACCTACAGGAAAGGTGGGGAGTGACTCTTTATCAAGGAGTGTAGTGATAGGATGAGGGGTAACGGTTTTAAACTGAAAGAGGGTAGATTTAGATTAGATATTAGGAAGAAATTCTTTACATCAGCATGATTGGTATCCTACAAAACTACTCAGGTTAAGGTTTGGCATTGTATTTTCCAATTTGCTTTCCTAAATATCAGTGCTGATATTTAGGACTCTGCCTGACTCTACCTTTGTCCTGGGACAAAAACCACATAAACATAAAAAGTTCTTAATTTCTGTCTGAAGACACTTCCTCATTCCTCAGATATTATGGCATAGGTCTAAAGTTTCTTTTCTCTGGTGGCTTCTTAGTATTATAATCGCAGTACATTGCCATACTTTGATTTGGCACATCATTCTGTATGGAGGAAGCATGAGATAACTCAAGATTTCAAAACCTTATTTTTCTTTTTGTTTTGTTCACACTACATAAATCTGTGGGATTTCGGTGTTTTATCTCATAATGGTTAATTAGAAGCATATGTGTTAACATGAGGTTTTACAAATATTTAATTTCATTTTTCAAGTGTGGATTTCCATTCAACTGTTCTCCTACAAGTACTGAAAGTAAAGGCTCTTAAATGATTGAAATATTGAATCACCACTTGTGAAGTCTTTATTTTCGAGGTTTGGACTGTTTTTTTTTTGCACAGTGAATTTATAGGTGCATTAAACTTGCATGGCTGCCTGCATTTCATTTGGGAAATAAGAAAAAGTTTACCAAAATTTATAGATAATTGAAAAATTTAGTTCTCCATTAGTCATTTAAGTGTTTAACTTGCTATCTAACAATTAAAAAAAAAAAAATCTGCCAATTTATATCCTTTCTGTAAGAGTCGTTTATAAAGCGTCTAGGTTTCCTCTTCAGAAGACATTACATTTTTTATGCCAAAATCCTAAATAGAATATTTTTTAAACACAGTCAGTGAAATATTTTTAAAAGTTCACAGCCATCAGACACATTCAGTAATGCTAATACAGTCCTTTTCTATTCTACCCATCTGTAGAGAGCTTTACTTTAAACCTTGTTGATTTATTCATTTTTAAAATAGTGCTAGGAAAAATTGTGCTTAAACATTCTTTCAGTTCTCATTAATTAGCCACCTCTTTGCTAAGCTTTCTAGAGTTGGGGGAAGAGGTGCAATTTCTCCACAAACCCTCCTCTCTTTTTTACTCTTTTTTCTTGCCCTCATCCCACCAGAATTCTGGTCCCAATGGATATTTTGACTATGACATTTTACTTAAAAAAATAAAATAGTAAAAAAGTAAACAAATATAAAAATAAAATAAATGAGACAGAGCAGACGTATATTCTCAACACTTTCAAGTCAAGGCCAACCTGTTGAGTCAATGATAGGGGAAAGAATATTTTCATTTGTATCAGTTATTGGTGTTTATGAAAATATTTTTAATATAGAGAAATCACTGAAGCAATAAGTATTCCATGTAGTACTTCCTGACCAGAGTACGAATTGATATCAGAAACTACAAATCAGCAATTCTTAATGTTGGGATGTATGATACCCTCAAAAAAACATAAATTCACTTTTAAGGAATACTGTAGGATCCTATATCACTGTAAAGTTCATTAAGACAAAAAATTCTTAGGTAGATCACTTCTTTATCTGAGCCAAAAAAATTGCAAGCAACCAAATCTTTTGTGTTAACTATGAAATAACTGTTTAGGTAAATACACCTATTAATATATATCTGTGTTAATTGTTAAATGAGTTGCAAAACCAAAATACTTTTTCTTGGATGTTAACAATATTCCATGCACAGATGCCAGAATACTTGTAGATATCTTTGTTTGCAGTAATCATACTAAAAAGCTAACTAAAACACTCATGCAAAGCCTCAGAAGTAAAAAATATTTACTTTTTAAGGACAATATCTTGCAATTCTCAAAATTAACTTTGTTTAACAATATGTTAACAGCTAGCATAGCCCAAATATCTGCTTTGTCTTCCTATAAAAGACCACATTTTCTAACCTGCCAGAAAACAGATGCCCATATTAATTTCTATTGACATTTTCATTACAGCCAAAATGTATATTATCTATAAAAACAAGCATAGAACTGCAGTCTAGTAATTTGAAACTTGTTGCCTGACAATGACAAACAAAATCAAGTCAGCTCAGTGAGGATGCTGTTTTTCCTGTGAAACTATTATTACAGTGCTTATACATTTGAAACGGAAATCCTAATCAAAGAAGATTAGTAAAGTTTCAAGTGTTAAGGGCATTAATAATTATAAAACTTAGCATTTCAAAGGAAAGCAATTTTAGCTCTTTGCATAAGTCTATTCTGCATTTAAATTGCTAGCAAAAAAAAAAAAAAAAATTCCTTCAGTTCTTTAGAGATGTTGGGAAATTCCCTTAATGGAAATAAATAACTTATTCTGGGTAATAAGGGATATGTATTATTTGCTGATATTTTATTGCTTATCACATTTTTTTCTCTTCACTAGCTTACATTAATCCTACTCCCTGTGGGTGATCTCCTTGTAGAAATGTAGGACACTGTACACCTGAGACTGAGTAAATCTTACACAAAGGGACTCATGTTGTGGGGATTATTTGTGAAGTCACCAAGGATGTTAGACAAAGGGAATGTGCAAGAAATTATTGGCAATAATTTGAGTAAGTAGGAGTTTTACTTCATCTTTTCTTGTTGCAGCACATTTTGGAAAAATATATTTGTAATGTTACTGCTTAAAATATAAGTACAAATAACAGTGAAAAAATACTTTTTTAAATAAAAAATGAAATTCTGAAAGGGGCAAAAAGAGCAGAGTGTATAACTATTTCTCAGTCATGGCATTTTATTGAAATATTATGAATTACGGAGTTTTCAGTGAATTTAGGAACTTCCCCTTGGATGCTCTCACCATATTATATCACCCTTCCACTTTGTGATTAAAAGATGAAATAAATCTATTTTGTAGATTTGATGTGCACCCTTTGGACCCTTTACAAAGGCAAAAAAAAAATCCTAAAAATTGTTCTCCCCTATTGTTTTGAAAGGGACAAAAACACTACACCCTGCCCTATTATTCAGCTTTCAGAGCTACTAAGGTATAATGAAAAAGTTAAGTTTGTCTCTTAACTATGAAAAAGAGACATATATTTATACTAAAAGGTGGGGATTTTTTTTTTTTTCCTCCTGTGACTTTGCTCTAGATGGAACAAATTCTGTGGAACAGACATGAAACAGAAATCCTTCTATTCTTACTATGGACATAGTAGAATACAGTTGGAGAAATAGAGGTGCATCTTTACTGCTTACATTTCTTACTTGTGCTTTCTCATTGAATCAGTGCCTTTCTAAATTATTTTCAACTTCTCTGTGAATTTTGAATATGTTTTGAATGTTTGAATATGTTTTGAATACATTTGACTCATGAATCCTTCCATGAAGAAACCTCGGTGACTGTAAACATATACCACGAAGTGTGAAGTGCATTCAGCTTTCTAATATAATATAAATGAAAGAGACAAAGCCCATCCTCATAAAATAATTAAAACCCTAGGTTAACAGAAGAAATCCATCTTTCTAGAAAGCGTGCAAACATTTTTAAACAAATACTATTAAAAAAAAAGAAACAAACAGAAAATTGTAACTGTCTTGAAGAACAAATCCTACTCAGAAAAATAAATAGGAAAAAAACTTTTGTTGGTTTGTTTTCTGGGGTTTTTGTTGAGGTTTTTTGTTGTTTGTTTGTTTGTTTGTTTCCCTAGAAGTGTCATTTCAGGAGAAGAGTCATTGAGTTGAAAACAGAAAATGTGCAAAGAAACGATACAAATTAGATCTTGAAACGTAGTCATTTAAACCAATAACTGTATTGTACTGTACCATTTTTTTTTCTTGTTCCTTTCCCTTTTCCGTCTTATTCCCTGTTCCCCCTTCCCTCTTCTTCTTTTTCACAAATGGAGGGTGCCACTGACTTGTCATTGAGGGCTTCATTTGGCCACATGCAGGCATCTATTGTGATTTGCCTTGTTCCAGGGCATCTTGCCAGGCTTTCAGTTGCCTGTCCAGAAGGGCACGCATGCTTCCTGCATGCCTGGGTTTAAAGCCGCTGGCTGTGTATGAATTATTTTGAGTAAGCTAGTTGTCTTGGAAGGTACCAGATACCCATGTGGGGCAACTGAATGAAATCCTAAGGGCTTACTTCAGGATGAGCTGAATAACTCACTAGGCTTTATTGAAGTACATTTCCATTGACTACAGTATATGTTTAGACCCTACCTGACACGTGCACACCTTGAGGTACTTTTAGATAACTCAGTCTTTAACGAAAATCCACTCACAGCTTTTAGACAGGCAAAAAGAGTTTCAATCAAAGTCCTTTTATCAGGATGTTTGATTTATAAAACAATCTACGGTCTTACCATCTCTCTCTTTTCTTTTTTTTTTCTTTTTTTTTTTTTCCATGACAGAAGGGTTGGGATTCAGCTTGACTAATTTGGGGAACTTGATTCAATTGCCTAAGCATTTGCATTTATTGCCATCTGAGATGCACTAGTTTACCTCTCTTTACCTCCTGCTACTAAACTAGAAGACAACAGGTCTCCCATAAGACCTTTGTCATATCTGCCAGCTTTGTGCAGATGTCTTCAGCATCCTACGGCACCTTAAATGGCATTAGATGTCTATCTTTAGTAACTGAATCAACCCTTAGGTGTCAACATAGAGATATCTACATTTGAGCTAGTCATTGTAGGCTGTCTTTGCAGCTAATGAAGAGAAATAAGGCAAAATTTATTTGACCTAAAAGATCTATAGTAGTATGAGATGACTGTCAATCTGTAAGTTTGTCATTGTTTCCATTTCGTATAAAGAGAATCTAAGATGACTAACTCAGATGTAGAGATCCACATTTTAATTTATTTGATTTATTGACACATTTGGTCTACATTTGGTTATATGACTTCCACTCAAATGTATGAAATAGTTTGCAATCAAATATATGAAATAGTTTCTTTAGGTAACAACAGCTATGACTGCATAAAGGAGAAATTCCATAAGACTGAATCATTATTGCCAAGATATATTTCTTTCTCTATTAAGATTATGTGTTTAAAAAATCAGTTCTCATTTGTTTTAATATTCTACTTCATCCTTCCTTGAACACCAAAATTTTCTATATAAATGAAAATATTAATTTTTTTAATTGATTCTGTTATGATTAACTGAAAATAAAATCAATACCTACTACAAAATAGACAACATACAGATTATTTTTTTCCTTATTAAATAGATGCTAACTAACACTAATGTGAAATTCAATATATTTACATTATAGTTTACATGATAATTCATCTCTAACCTACTATTTTTAGTCACATATATACTTTCAAAACAAAAAAAAATTCTCAAAAGTCAAAACAATGGAAGTTTATTGCAGTTTTAGTCTTCCCATCTTTGATTCTGATTCAAAACAATTCTTATAAGGCAACTTTATAAAAGGATGAACTATGTCAACTGATTAATTCTGTAGGCATAAAAAACAATAGGTTATTAATCATCATGAAATTTTAGAGATTTTAGCAGGAAACACAGGTAATATAGGAATATGCCTGCAAGGTAGAAATGTTTTCACATGAAAGAGGAAAAGAATCTAATACATGAAAATCCTGCCAATGCAAGGGCTTAAGTGCCAAATTGTCCCGATTCCCCACAAGTACTCCAATCTGCTTATTTCTAATGCTGACTAACCTGTAGGGGACTAGACTATTTAAGTTGTTCTCCATTTAGCATTAAAACCTCCAAGGAACTTAACAACAGGCATGCATTCATGCTCAGAGGTATTTGTTTTGGCTACAAAACTGCCTATCACAGCTTTTTACAGTGCAGACTGCAGTGAGTAACTCCAAAAAAAAGTGCTTAGTGTCTTAAGAAGGCCGAAAACATAGCTTTGGTGCCCACATTTTTCATAACAGATAACTGATGATTCAGTTACTATCATGTGATCATTCCATGTGAAATACAAGCCCTCTTCAGTTTGATGGACAGCACAGTATTTCTTCAGTTTGCAGCATGTTTCTGGGTTACATTGCAATATCTTGTCCCACATCACTTCCCTTCTTCTTTACACTGGTAGGTATGCAAGGGTGACCGTGAACAGGCAAACAGGATTGTGCCTTCTGTTGTGATAAAACCATTATTACCAAGGGTGGGGACAGGGAAGAACAGATTTAGGATCTTGATCTCGTCTGCCAGTTTCTGTTCGTCTCCATGGCCAGTCCGGCTCAAACCACGACAAAGGCAAACTTCATATGCTTACATCTTTCAGTGAAATGAGATCCTACTTCTTCCTCCTGCAAAATGTGAGTCAGGTTCCCTTTTACCCTGGCATCCATGACTTGCGTTTCTGGTTACGTCACGGCCAGCAACAGAAAAACAGAATACGTTTTAAGCCAAAGAAAAATAAACTCCAAAGTTTATGCCCGCTGAGCAATTGATCAAGCTAACAGCTAATTATGTAAAGAGAAGGCAGGGGAAGAAGAGGATGTGTCAAAGGACTGTCACTTCTCTCTTTTCCTTTCTTCTGCCCCATTAGGCACTTTGTGAAACACTCCAGGAGATAGGGCCAACATTATATTCCTAGTTTCATATTTTCAATATTTTCCTTATGGAGCTAAGTAAGGCTAAGTTTTATACAGAGGATTTTTCAGTCCATTGTTATCACAAGACTTGGAGTGAATCTCAGTGGAGACACCCTCTATAGAAAAATTTAGGCATTTTTTAAGGAAGACTAGGTTTTCCTGCCTGAGATTTGGACACTATGATTATGCTTTAGGTAAGTTCCAACTTGGGAAATATTAGAAAATGCTTAAAAACATCTTTTTCACATACCTTTAATGCAATATTTAGAAACTTCAAATCATTTATCAAGAAATTATTAGCTTATTTTTCTTAAAAAAAAATAAAGACCAGTGCTTCCAGTGCTTTAACCCTTTAAAAAAATCCTTCTGATTACAATGTGCCTTGCTCATACACGAAAAAAAGGAAGTGAAAGTGACCCTGATTTAAAGAACATGCTAAGATTTCATGTAGATAACCAGGGCTAGAGCTGCTAACAAAGGGATCGGAGACTAAGAAAAGGGAAAGTGAAGGGGAGTTATAAAAATGTTAACTCACAGTGTGTGTTGGGTTTATGAGCTAAGGCTTTGGTAGCAGTGGCGGGGAAGGGGGCTGCAGAGGTGGCTTCTGTGGGAAGACATCAGAAGCTGCCCCCATGTCAGTCAGAGCCAGTTTCAGCTGGCTTTAGAACAGACCCGTCGCTGGTCAAATCTGAGCCAATTAACGTTGGTAGCACCTCTGTGATAACATACTTCAGAAAGGGTAAAAAACTCTGTGCAGCAGCTTTGAGAGAAGCAAGAAAATGTGAGAGAAGCAGCCCTGCAGACACCAAGGACAGAGGAAAAGGAGGGTGGTGGTGGTGTAGATTGTCCCCCTGCAGCTCATGGAAGACCACGGTGCAGCAGATAACAACTCTGCAGCCTGTGGAGGACCCCACGCTGCAGCAGGTGGATATGCCCTGAAGGAAGCTGCAGCCCGTGGAGAGCCCAGGCAGAAGCAGGTTCCTGGCAGGACCTGTGGCCTGTACAGAGGAGTCCACACTGCAGCAGGTTTTAATAATTTCTTTAGCTGTCACTTTAAAAAAAAATGAGATTTTCTACAGTTATTAAGAACACATTGTTTAGTAGCATTTTTGATAAAATGTCTTCAGTCTGTGCATACACATAAATAGAAGCAAATTTAACAAAAAGAAAAACATCCTGTAACTTGCTATAACATGACAACTTAATAGAAAATTATTTCATGGAATTTTTACTTGTAGCTAAAGAAACAATCCACAGGATTTTTTGCTTTCTTGTCAGTTTAAAAGGATTTTCAGACAACTGTTTCTGTTAGAGAATCTGTTCATATTCTTAGAATTATTTGATTTAGCAGGCTGGCAAATTCAGAATATTAAAAAAAAAAACCCTTGAAAAATTAAAGCCTCCCATTCATTTACCATAGAGTTGCAGTGAGTATCATACAGAAAATGAATCTACATGCCTCCGTAAATAAGTGTGGTAGAGTACTTACAAATAATAATTTGACTGACTTTCAGTACAAATTTCAGGTTCCTGAAACTCAAAGTGAAAATGTGGAGTATGAAATCACTAAGCAAATAATGTTCAGCTGAAGTGCTGAATGATTAAATATTATTTTTCATAATTTTATCAGTAATGATAAATTGCGATAGTTCAGCTAATCACAGAAGTCATATCTAATGGTGATTGTTCAAGCTAGTGTTCAGTTCTGGGGAGCCAACTTATCTTAACAATAAATCTTAACTCTCTGCCCTGGTAAAGCCACATCTGGATTACTGTGTCCCGTTCTGGGCTCCCCGGTTCAAGAAGGACAGGGAACTGCTGGAAAATGTGCAGCAAAGGGCTACAAAAATTATTAGGTGACTGGAGCATCTTTCTTACGAGGAAAGGCTGAGGGACTTGGGTCTTTTTAGTCTGGAGAAAAGACGACTGAGGGGGGATCTTATCAGTACTTATAAATACTTAAAGGGAGGGTGCCAGGAGGATGGGAACAGTCTTTTTTTCAGTGGTGCCCAGTGATAGGACAAGAGGTAACGGGCACAAATTTGAGCATATGAAGTTCCATCTAAATGTGAGGAGGGACTTCTTTCCTTTGAGGGTGGCAGAGCACTGGAACAGGCTGCCCAGAGAGGTTGTGGAGTCTCCCACTCTGGAGACATTCCAAACCTGCCTGGACGCCGTTCTGTGCAACCTGCTGTAGGTGAACCTGCTCTGGCAGGGGGGTTGGACTAGATGATCTTCAGAGGTCCCTTCCAACCCTGACCATTCTGTGATTCTGTGATCTTTTATAGATGGAAATACACAGTATTCACCCTGCTAGAAGGCTTTTAAACAATTGCTAATAATAGACACAAGACGGGAAAGACATAGCCAGAGAGAATCCATGATGTGAAGTCAAGATATTACTGCATATAATACCCCGTCTTTGACTCCTGGGAGTAGCCTTTCCATGCATGTACTCATCTAAACAGACACATTCCTCACAAAACTTTGTTGCCTTTATTTCTAGAGCAACACCTGTTATTTTCTTCCTTCCCTGAGAAAGTATGCAAGCACAGAGAATGTCCACTAATAAGTCTGTGTTTTGGAGAGGAGATCACACAGTGTCCTATATATGCTCACTACTTTCTCTCGTATAGCACAGTATTGGGTGTAGGTGTCAAGGTTTTGGCAGCAGGGGAGCTCCGGGGGTGGCCTCTGTGAGGAGAGGCCAGGAACTGACCCATGCTGGTCACAGATGGTTCCAGCTGGCTCCAACAGGCCCACTACAGCACACAGCTGAGCCCTTCAGCCAAGCTGGCGGTGCCTTGGGGAAAAGGTATTTGAAAAAGGGAAAAATGCTGTGCAGCAGCGTGTGAGGAGTAAGGAGAAAAAAAGTGTGAGAAAAAATTCTGCAGACATCAAGGTCAGTGAAAAAGAGTAGGTGCTCCAGGCACTGGAGAAGAGATTTCCCTGTAGCCCCTGGAGATATTTCATTGCAGCCCATGGAGATGACCACGCTGCAGCAGATATCCACACTGCCCATGGAGAACCCATGCTGAAGCAAGTTTATCCTGAAGGACTGCAGGCCATGGAGAAGATCCACACTGGAGCAGGGTAACAGTGTGAGGAGGAAGGAACAACAGCAGAGCTGTTATGGACTGACCACAACCCCCCATTCCTCATGCCCCCGGTGTCTCTTGGGGCTGGGGGAAGGAGTTAGAAGAGTTGGGCATGAAGAAGTAAAGTCGAGCCTGGGAAAAGGGCTGGAGGAGGGTGTGGGGGGGAGGTGTTTTAGTTTTTGTCTGTCTTTCTTTTTCACCATGCAAGTCATCTTTTGGTTGGCAATAAATTAAATTAATCTTCCCCAATTACAGCCTGTTTTGCCTGTGATGGTAACTGGCAAGTGAACTCCCCATCTTTATCCTGACCCATGAGCTTTTCCATCTTGTTTTCTGCCCCTGTCCTGTCGAGGAGGGGGATTGAGAGAGCAGGTGGGTGGGTGTCTGGCAGTCAACCAAGGTCAACCCATCACAAGCACCAAAAGTCTACACAGAGCCAAAAAATCGCTTTCCTGCAGATCTATGGGCGTATTCTTTCTTGTGTCATTTTACTTTCTGTTGTACATGAGAGGAACATATGACTTTATGTTTGTGAGACATACTTTGCTCCATTATTCTGACTTTTCTCAATTATTTTTTTTTAGGATGAAGACTTCATTAAATGTATTTACCTCCTTACATCTTGCTTCTGGCAGCAAAGATTCTTAACTTTTTCAGGTTTGTCTATTCCACAGGACTATAAATCTCTATCTAGTGTCAATTACTTTTAATTTAAAAATATCACCTTGGCTACACCTGCTAGACTAATGAGTTTTTACATACATTTCCTATTATGTGTATGTTCATCATAAGATATTATTTATTTTCTTTCCTCTATATATACAAGAAATAAAAAAATTTCACATGCTGGATTTTGAAATTTTTAAATAAATATTGCAAAGCAGTTTTTGAAGCTGTGTAAACAAGTTTTATAACATAACAGACAAACTTTAATGAAAAGAAAAAAAACAACAAGTTGAATGGAACACATCCTCAGCACTACAATATGTCATATTTTAGTCTTCGATGTTTGGCATATTTTGTGGAGTAAGAAATTATTCGTGTGTAGGGATGTTATAATATGTTTCAAAGTTTCATAGATTCAAATAAGACCAAAATTCTTCTTTGTGACTAAAGATTGTCCAAACTATCACTTCGTTGTCTTACACATTTTAAAAGAAGTGATATGATGTTCATAATAACCTAAATACCTGCAATCATTCTTGCAATCATAATAATTAGAAAAATCTAATACTGTAGAAATATATGTCTTTTTTGGAGTTTTCCAGTCTAAGTAATCTGTCCCCTTGTTTTGTGCTTTTATGTTCCCTTGAAAGTGAATGGAAAACCCTCCTCTGCTCTCCTTCTCCGTAAAATCATTCTTCACTTCTTCCCTCTGTACTTTCAGGGCTTCAGCAGGAACTTCAAGGAAAAAAAATCCCAAAAATATCCAAGCTCTGTGATCAATGGCCTGCAACTTAAATGCAGTGGGTAACATTTTCAAAACAATTGTTGACATTGCAGGTAGACGATCGAATCTTCAGAATGATGTCTGTCAAAAGCTGAAAGCAAATTACAACCGTGTTTTATGAGACAAACTGAATGACTATCCTACTTTCACTGATCATATTTGTTCTTGGCAATCTGATATAGCTGGATTTCCAACTAAAAAATTTTCAGATCCTTGTAAAAGAAACTCAGACCAACACATCTACTTCCACGTATTGTTATTCCTGTTAGAACAGCAGATTCTTGTGAATATGCCCCAAAGAAACAATACTCTGCAATATTTCCAATATGGCTGGTTTATTAAGCTTATCGATGGAGCATGAAAATCTTCCTTTTCATTTACTGCAAAAAGAGTATTTCCATGCCTGTGAAAGTAATACTTATTTGCACTGTATATTAAACTGTTTTCAAAAGCTGAAAATCATAATTATGTACGCACTGCACATCCAATCAGTTTTAGTAAAACATTTTTTTTTTGGTTTTGTGTTAGAAATATGCTAATTTTCACTCAGAAAGATGAATTAGAGACAGAAGGATCTTCTATGTGCATTAAGTAACTTCTATTTTAAATATTTTTTTTGTTATAAACTGCAACAATCAGTTCAATAAATAGTCTGTGAACCATGAATTATAAGCAAATCCTTCAGAAAAATACACAATTTAAAGAAAACTATCCCTTTTTCCGCTGGGACACCTATGTATCAAGAACATTTTCCCTGGGATATTATTCTGTATCACGAACACTTTGGTAATAATGTCTGTAATATACTATATTATGGAGATATATCCATGCTAGACAATATATTTCCATGGCAAACAGAGGCCATTAACATAAGCACAGCACTTTTTCCAGCAGTCACTGCAGCTGGGGTGCACACAGGGACAGAATCCCTCCTCGAGATTCTGCAATGATGGTGGTGACTGCTGGGCTGCGTGACACCCAAAACACACAGCACAGGCAGAACAGGGGAACGCCAGTCACCTCATCAGTGAAAAGGGAGGTCCCTGACCTGGCTGCTCCCAGGGCCATTGGGGAGAATGCTGAGATGGTTATAACCAGTGTGAGGCACCCTGGGAGGGGTCAACCAAACAGGTTGTCTCCAAATCAGGGCTATAGGACTCATTATGGTGAGAGGTCATTATTGAACTGTGCATAACTTCTTATGGGATGTTTTTAAGCAGATTGCAGGGATGTGAGTGACTTCTTACGGTTTATCTTTAGAGGTAAGAGCAAAGACAGGGAAAGGGAGGGGTTAAGGTGAATCAGAGAGTAAAAAGTGTTGGAAAATAGAGAAAAAAGGGATAAAACAGGCCTGCAAAGTGCTAATGACTTGTTGGTCTGCAAACTTGTTTGATTGAGCCTTATTCTCATTATGTCCTCTTTCTACCCATCTTCTGTGTGGACACACCCTCTATTCTGAGTATGTGTGAACATGAGTGAACTTCAAGCTACAACAGCCAGCAAATAGCCTAAGAGATCTAAACAAATGGAGTGGAGATGTGAACCTCCAGGCTTGTAGGTACAACTACCAGCACTGGGACAAACCAGGGGTAACTGAAGCCAGCTGGTGGATAGGTTGATTGTCTAAGGCCAGCTATTGTGAAATGTGAGTGTGTGTGCATATGCATATACACACAAATATATATATTCCACTAATAGAGCTCATTTTGAACCACCTGATCAGCTGGACAGAAAAAAACAATCAGGCAGTCCATTCTGTGCATGATTGTGTAAGTGTTGTGTAAAGTGCAAGAGCTGGTAAAGGCAAAGTTCTTGGTCTGTGTCACTCTCTGTGGTATACCATATATTCATATTATACATATGTCTGTATGCTTCTATCAGAAATTTGTATTCAGTCTTGCAACTGGCTGAACCTGCAGACATAGAGCCACCACAGCCTTGCATCTATGAGACTACTGGCTTCAGCAATCTTTAGCAGTGATGTGCCATAGCTTAGTTTGCAACATCAGGTGAAGTAACTGTCCCCACCATGTCAGAATCAGACACTGCCCCTAAGGAAGAGTCCTGTTATCCTAGTCTTTAGCAGTGCCTGCTGCTCTGGGAATGCCCCAGCAGTGCCTGGTACCTCTCTTCAGGGACAAAGCAGTGGCCTCCCCTGTGGCAGATGTGTTCTGGTTGAGGGGCCGAGTCACAAGTTGAAAGGGCTATGGGAGGAGGTGAGAAAGCTGTACACCATCAGGNACAGAGATCTGAGTGAAAAGTAATTACAGTTGTACAGACTTTAGATACACAGAATATTGAGGATTTAAAAACTGTATAGTATGTAGATATCTCAAGATATTTTGTACCACTATTAACATTGGAATTTTCAAAGTTTTTATCCATGGACCAATTCTACCTTTTCTAAAATATGCATTAAACACCTGACAATGACTGGAATAAAATACAGATTTCCTTATGAAGCCTATTGGACTTGGACACATCTTGGACAGAGCAAGTGCCCTATTCTCTTGGGTTTGTGGTAGGGGTGTAAACAGGTCTGGAGAGGAATAGAAAATGATCCTTCTTAATAAAGAAGGACATGATATATCACTGGGTGGTGTAGTTCTGTTCTTGCATCTATCCTACCCTAGATTCATCTGTGACAATTTTCAGAAAAGGTTCAAATGGAGCCATGTCAAAAAAAAAATATTTCTGTGCTACAGTCCTACACTTTTCCAGTCAATGAAAATTAGCTGAATTGTAATCCTCCAATCTATCCTAGTGGTCCATCTAAAAATAACAAAGCACTGAACTGTCCTTTTAGACTGATATGAACTACTTTATAACTAAGAATGTTTTGGATTTTGGTTATTTTTTGGTGCATGGGGATATTAGTCAAATTCAGTGAAGCTACCTTAATGAATAAATGCTGCAAAGCCAAGAGTTTCAGTTAAAATTATATACTTCAATTTTTAAACACCTAAAATATTTGAATAACTGTTAAGTATTTCATTTTTATTATACTGTACTGTGATTTTGTATTTATTACATAGAGTTTCATTATTTTGAGTTGCTAGACAAAAATATGTAAGCTTTTGTGACTATAAAGGAAATAATCACACTTTTTTGGATAGTGAAGTAACTTAGATTTTTTTTGTTTTGTTTTGTTTTGTTTTGTTTTAGAAGAAATGAGCAAATGAAAGTCTACACAATGCATTTCCTATTATAGGACTGCTTTTGTAATGTTTGTTTGAATGACACCTATCAATGTATCTGCTGTAAGTAATCTTGTACCACAATCACAATAGTTTATTCCCTTAATTTATGACTTTCAAATCAATTAATAGTTTCTACTTTTAGAGATATTTTTTGTCCTTTTTTGCTTACTTCTTTCCTTTGCTTGCCTACTTGCTTGCTTGCTTGCTTTTACTGGGGAGCCCTGATCTGGATTCAGCACTCCAGTTGTGGCATCACCAGTGCTGAGTAGAGGGGAAGGATCACTTCCCTTGGCCTGTTGGAAACACTCTGCCTAATGCAGACCAGGGTCGGAAGAGCNGAGGTCATTATTGAACTGTGCATAACTTCTTATGGGATGTTTTTAAGCAGATTGCAGGGATGTGAGTGACTTCTTACGGTTTATCTTTAGAGGTAAGAGCAAAGACAGGGAAAGGGAGGGGTTAAGGTGAATCAGAGAGTAAAAAGTGTTGGAAAATAGAGAAAAAAGGGATAAAACAGGCCTGCAAAGTGCTAATGACTTGTTGGTCTGCAAACTTGTTTGATTGAGCCTTATTCTCATTATGTCCTCTTTCTACCCATCTTCTGTGTGGACACACCCTCTATTCTGAGTATGTGTGAACATGAGTGAACTTCAAGCTACAACAGCCAGCAAATAGCCTAAGAGATCTAAACAAATGGAGTGGAGATGTGAACCTCCAGGCTTGTAGGTACAACTACCAGCACTGGGACAAACCAGGGGTAACTGAAGCCAGCTGGTGGATAGGTTGATTGTCTAAGGCCAGCTATTGTGAAATGTGAGTGTGTGTGCATATGCATATACACACAAATATATATATTCCACTAATAGAGCTCATTTTGAACCACCTGATCAGCTGGACAGAAAAAAACAATCAGGCAGTCCATTCTGTGCATGATTGTGTAAGTGTTGTGTAAAGTGCAAGAGCTGGTAAAGGCAAAGTTCTTGGTCTGTGTCACTCTCTGTGGTATACCATATATTCATATTATACATATGTCTGTATGCTTCTATCAGAAATTTGTATTCAGTCTTGCAACTGGCTGAACCTGCAGACATAGAGCCACCACAGCCTTGCATCTATGAGACTACTGGCTTCAGCAATCTTTAGCAGTGATGTGCCATAGCTTAGTTTGCAACATCAGGTGAAGTAACTGTCCCCACCATGTCAGAATCAGACACTGCCCCTAAGGAAGAGTCCTGTTATCCTAGTCTTTAGCAGTGCCTGCTGCTCTGGGAATGCCCCAGCAGTGCCTGGTACCTCTCTTCAGGGACAAAGCAGTGGCCTCCCCTGTGGCAGATGTGTTCTGGTTGAGGGGCCGAGTCACAAGTTGAAAGGGCTATGGGAGGAGGTGAGAAAGCTGTACACCATCAGGGAGGATGAACAGGACATTCATGGGGTCTTCAAAGACCAAACAGAGCCAACAGCCCCAGTCCTTGCTCCAAGGACAGAGAGACAGCTGAAGACTGCCCTAACAGGGAGCAGTGGATGAAGGTGCCCACAGTGGAGGAGGCTAGAAACTTGTGACTTCTGGCAACACAGCAAAGCTCCTTCTCTTTCTGCAGTTCTGCAGTTACTCAACAGGTGTAGGGCCCTGGGAACTGGTGAGATAGATGACCTCCACTTATGCAGGCATCAGAATCACCTCAGCCTGAACCAAAGAAGAAAAGGAGGGTGACAGTCACTGGAGATGCCCTCTGATGGAGGCACCCACCTGCTGATGTAAGCTGATGTTTTGGAAGTTTTGCTGCTTGCCACTTGGTTGCCTCTTGCCTCTCTCAGAGGGAGACTGACAAGGCTTGCCCAGCCCTTTGACTGCTCCTTTACTGGTCATCCATGTAGGCATCAATGATACTGCCAGGGGCAAACCTGCACATGTCAAGACTCATTACAGAGTTCTGGAATCAGGAAGAAAGCAAAGGACTGTGAGTAGTAGGGATAGCTACTTCCGCTAGAGGCCCAGGTGGTGTTCTCAGTAAGGGGGAAAGGCTGAGGGAGAAGTGGATGCACCTGGTGATACATCAACACCTGGTCTAGTGGCTGGTACCTGAGACAGAGCTTTGGCTACTGTGACCACGGGACCCTCTTTGAGAAGAAAGGATTGTTTGCAAGGGACAGGATCCATCTGGCAAATGGGACAAAAGGATAAAGTAGGTACATCAGGGAAGGGTTGTCATCACCTGAAAAGAAGCAAAGACATGGAGCGGCAGTGAAGAACTGTCTGGGACACTGCATGATGGGGCAGGTTCTTGCACTTTCCCTGTGAAAGCAGCACAGTTGGGGTCCATCTCAAATCCCTGCATACAAACACATGCAGCATGGGATACAAACAGGAGAAACTAAAAGTCTGTCCACAGCTGCAGAGCTATGACCTCACTGGGACTACAGAGATGTGGTGGAATAGGTTGCATGACTAGAGCCTCAGTGGCTAGGTGCAAACTTTTCAGGAAAGACAGGTGAAGAAAGTGAGGAAGAGGGGTTGCACTCAATGCCTTTGCATTGGCTGGAGTGCTGGAAGTTTTGAAAATGGGAATAAGCTAGTTGAGCAGTTCATCATACATGAGGATAAGAGGAGAGACCAGAATGAGTGATAATGAGGTGGAATCTGTTATAGAAAGCCTGATAAAGAAGAAGAAGGTATATGAAGCCTTCTTTACAAAACTGGAAAAAAAACCCTCACAATTACAGGTCCCTTCACAGTCTGATCAAAGGGTAACAGGGCTGGGTACAAACAATACAAGAGATTTCTGAAGTGTTTTGCAGAAAATTTCTTGAAGCATATAACCAATGCGTCAGGTATAAGACATTATACATTGCTTCAGCTTTTAGTCACAAATCATGAAGAACTGCTGAAGACGTGAAGGTCAAGAGCAATCTTGACTGCAGTGACCATGAGACTGTGGAGTTTAAAATCCTGAGAGAATCAAGGAAAATAGACAGTATATAGCAAAAACAGAGGCCTGTGATACCTATAAATCATAATTACAATAATCAAGATAGATTCTTTTTGGTGTTGGGGACCGTATCTCTTCATTTTTATATCTTCTTACTAACACTTTTGTTTAATCTCATCACGTCCCTTCAATTTAGCCTTCTTTCTTTTGTGTTTTTGTTTGTTGCGTTTGTTTGGGATTTTTTTTGGTTGTTTTGTTTTGCTTTGTTTCTTCCTTGTCCAGAGGTGGCTTCATTGGTAAATAAACATACTTGATCGGGAGCTAAATTAATTTAGTCTATGAGGCAAATATGAATGCAAGGTTTATTGAGTGTTCTGCTAATGTCCCCTACAGTGTCCTTACACTGCATGGGAGCTTACACCGTAGGACATAACTACTCTTCCAGAACTTCTGCACTTAAATGCTGCTGAGAGTTTGGTCTGAAAAAGCAATAAATCTAAGAAGCAACCTACAAGATCAAGTAAAGCTAGAAAGAAGATACACTGGGTTATTATGTGGGACCATAGGTAGGCTTTTTAACTGCCAAAATTTCATGTGATGCAAGTTAAGTTGGCCCCACCAGTTTACAGTTGCATTCTATTTTATCCTGATAGCAAAATTCACTTTCTAAAAAGTTACTTCCTGTGACTACATCGTCTTGTTCCTTCACTTCAGTTTCTCTGATGAGTGTGTTTCTTCATTACTTTCTTACATCTCCTACTGATATAAACACCGTTGTTTGGTTCCTTTCTGTTAGTTTCTCTCTTCACATGGTTCATTATACAAGTCATACCAGCAAACTTTCTATATATCTGAGGCTAAGGATCCACCTTCCGAGTCTAAGTACTAAGTACTACTTCTATTTTGTCTAGTGGTTTGATTAATCAGAGAATAAGTTTACCATCTAGCTTTTAAGTACTTAGAAAAATTCTTGAATATATTGTCTTTTCTACCTGGATATTAGCATTATAAGCTTTTCCTTTAGCAAATTTCATTTTCTAGCACTCTGTGGCTACCCATAAATGGGGTAGCCCATAACTCAGTAGCTTCATTCCTCTTACTCACTCACTCACTGACCATTTCTGGAATTGTCTTCAGTCATACTACCATTTCTCTTAAGACTGAAGAAATCAAAAGTAGTTTCATAGGAATAATTGCTCCTTTATAGTTCTATTACAACAGGAACAAAGACAGTATTGGCCGAAACTGTAAGTTCCCCTTCAGACACCTTTGCAGATACTGTAAAATCAGAATAAAATAAAATAAAAGTAAAATAACACCAAGTTTTGTTTCTTTAAATAAAGGCTAGAGTTTTAAAAAATAAAATAAAGTATCCTGGCTTACTATAATAGAGATTTTCAAAGCAGATTAGCCCTGGGACTAACAGTCCAGGGTAAAAAAAGTTATGATGTAGTAGCAATCACTGGATTTTATGTTATTAGAAGACAATTTAATAATAATAATAATAAACAGTACTTAGGAAATGTCATTTGTCAATTCGCTCTTCCTCATGCACATAATAAATTGTCACATGATATCCCACACATATCTGTGACTGATATATCTGACATGTCCCTACATCTTTGGGAACAAAGAAAAGAAACACAAGGGAAAGTAGAAAGAAACAAAGAAAAAATCAACAGCAAATAAACAATGTCTGGAATGAGGCAAAAAGATACCAGTTATTTCTGATCTCCTACGTCTAGATATTTTTCTTTTGTTTTGTGAATGTTGTCTATGCAGTTGTTTTATTTCCTTTTTTTATTTGCATCTCTCTTTTTTTCTGTAAAAAAAAAAAAAAACAACCCAAAAAACCCTAGCTATTTCATGTTCTATTCAAATGCATCATGCTATTGAAAAGACATGCAGTGTGCTCTCCCTAGGAGACTTGATTTCCTTTGTTTTGTTTTTCACCAAAAACAGAAAAGTAATTCAGAACGAAAGTTCCTGGTTGTGCTTTGTGTCCAAAACCAGTACACCATTCAGAGTGGACCGTTAATGCAATTCTCTTATGATTTATGCATCCCTCTCACAGACTAGACTGGTAACCTACTCTGTGACTATAAGGAATCCATTTCCATGGTCATGAAGGGTTCACATTGTTGTACAATAAGATGTACAGTGATGCTATAGTCTTCAATTCAATAATTCTCAGAATTATTATGGTCCACCAAATCATATATTCTCTGTAGAGAAGGTAGAGTCAGAGGTTGTATGATTGTATAACATAACTACAGTATGGTTTACGTTGGAATGAACTTCTGGAGATCAGCTAGTCCAAACCCCTGCTCAGAGCAAGGTCAATTAGAGAAGGTTTCTTAGGACCATGTCCAGTCAAGTTCTGAATATCTACAAGGATGAAGACTCTACAAACTCTCGCTGCAACCTGTGCCAGTGCTCAGTCACCCTTACTATAAAAAAAAGGAAAAAAAAAAAGTTAAAAAAAAAAGGTTTTTTTTCTTATGTTGAAGTGGAATTTCCTGGATTTCAGTTCATGCACACTGACTGTCATCCTGTCACTGAACACCACTAAGAGTCTGCATCCCTGTTCTTTACAGACCCCCAAGCATTTATACAAATTGATAAGATCCCACTCAGCCTTCCTGTTGGCTCATTTCTCCAGCTTGTCAAGGTCCCTTTGAATAGCAGCACACTCCATCTTGTGTATCAATCACTCCACCCAGTCTTGTATCAGCTGAAAATGTGTTGAGAGTGCATGCTGTCACATTACCTAGGTCACTGGTGAAGCAATTCAAGAGTATTGGTTCCAGTGTAAAACCCTGAAGTACACCGACAGTGGCTGGCCTCCAGCTGGACTTTGTGCTGCTGCCCACAATCATTTAAGACCAACAGTTCAGCCAGTAGTCAGTCCACATCACTGTGTATTTATCTTGTCCATACTTCTTCATTTTGTCTAGAAGGATGTTACCGAAGGCAGTGTTGAAAGCCTCACTAAAGTCAAGGTAAGAACACCCACTGCTTTTTCATTTTCCATGGAGCTTCTTCCAGTTGAAGCCAGGTTTCATCTACTTCTTCCTTGTCATGTGGTCTATGGTAGACACCACATTATCGCCTGTGCTGGTCTTCCAGTAATCCTGACCCATAAGCTCCCAGCTGGCTCCTCAGCTGACCCCAGACAGAGTTCCATGCATCGCTGCTGCTTTCTCACAGAAATGGCAAGTCCCCCTCTTCACCATCCCAGGCTGTCCTTCCAAAAGACCCTGTCCACTGCAGCACTCCAGTTGTGTGAGCTACCCAACTATGTTTCTGTCATCCAAGTGAGATTGGAACTGCGGGCAGATCTCTAGTTCCTCCTTTTTCTTTCCTGTGTGCATGCATTAATACACAGACACTCCAGTTGTGCTCATTTCCCAGAGAAGGTATGACAGCTTCCCCCCATTATGCTGTCGTATAGGTCTTTCCTTATTTGTGTGCATGCACTTGAGGTGGGCCCCTTTCAGCCCTGTTTTGTTGGTTATGAGGTTTGTCCTTTTTATATCACCCTGTGCAATTGGCTTGGCACTAAAATAAGCAGCAAAGTGGATATCATAGCAGAAGACGCGTCAAAGTAAACCTGTTGGTAATGAAGACTTAAATTAGCTATAACATTAGCTTTGTGGAAAGAAAAATGAAGAGAAGATAGTGAAAAAGGCATGATCAGTGAAAACCAGCTACAAATGTTTGTAAAGGATCAAGGGCAAAGGAAAAGAACACATATAAATATTTAGCTGTTCATCAAAAAACAGAGGAGGTTCCTGGTGTCGCTCAAATTGTTCTGGTTACCTACAGCCTTGCCCTGGGCTATCTCACCACTGTGCTCCTCGCTCCAACAGGACAGAGCGAAGGACAGAGCAAGCAGTCAAGTTCTTCATTTTCCCAAAGTGAAACCATGTAGGTCTAGAGGGGGACTTTATTCTTTCTGAACCATATTTTAATTATTATTATTATTATTATTATCATTATTAAGAGCTCATGCTTCAGCAGATGCTACATCTTTTTATTTATTTATTTATTTTTCTTTAACTGCCTGTAATCTCTGTGTGATTGTGACCCAGATCACTGTGTTCAGGTAACAAATGTCTAGCTTCCCTGCTTCATCTTCCTGTTGTGTTCTGGCCTTAGCCCTTCAATATAGTTCATGCTGCATGATAATTTGTTAGTATGTGAGAAGCTAGAAATAAACTATGGCTGTGACAAATGCTGTGTAGTGGAGTATTACCTTATTACTAGAAAGTTCATGTCACAAACAAGAATGAAAAACCTCTTTCTTTGAGCAAACTGGCAACACTCACGGCTTCTTCATGTTTTTATTACGAACTCTGAGAATGTGAAACCTGACATATTAGTCTGGACTTTAGAAAAAATACCTGCAGCTGCAATTTCATAGGTTAGCCAAAAATTAAAGGCACCATTTTAAATCCTCCAGTTCCAACTGAGCCTGTAAAACAGCTATGCTGGATGTGTAGCACAATTACTCTACAGCTATGCTACCTGGATCTTTTCACTGCTGGGCTGTCTGACCTAAGAATGTAGTTGTAGATGTAATACTTCTGAGACAGAATTTGCTTTCAAACAACTAAAAAATAAAAAAAAAACTGCTAAAAAATTTAAAAAAAAAAGGATTCTGAACTATATCAATCTATGCCTTTTTGTAGCTATTGGAGAGAGAGGTGACTGTAGTGTAAAACAATGCATTCAAAGTCATAAGATTGGCCAGGAAATTCAATTTCACTGATTTTGAAGGGAGTCTAGTAAAATAGTTTAGAGCAGATGCATCACTTTGAATTGATCAAAGCTGGGGTAAGATCAATCCTAGGCACAGTGTCTGGATCTCATGCCATATTTCACATAACATACTGTTGTCACCCTCAGTGTCTGTAGATCTGTGCTTTACAAAGAATGAGAAGTGTCTGTGTGGCTTCAGAGCTATGCGTGTGGTTTGTCATGTAGTATCTCTAGAAATATTTTCTTACCATTTCTTGGTGGTGGTGGTGTTGTAATTCTATCAGAAAATAGATGCACTAGGTTATTTTCTCAAGGGCAGTTTTGAAGAAGGGCAACTTGTATACTGGAGTTTCTCACAGTTGCCTGGTATATCTATATTTTATTTCCAGAAAGAATCCTTAACATTTACCTGAATCACAACAATTACATATACAATGGACTATGTGTGAACCAATATCTCCTGAAAATTTGTCTGTCTGCAAATACTGATATCTCATCTGCTTCTTATCTGTCTTTTTCCTATTTGTTCTTCTGGGCTTGCAGAGGTATTGGATTCACTGGAAATTGCAACATACCAAGTTCCCAGTTGGTGAAATAATTTGTATCAGAAGTTGCAAGAGTAGTCCTATAAATAATAGTAGTTTATTTGTATAGTTTTTGATCTGAAAAGTTATCTACTAGTCTAGTGTTAAAAACAGTAGAGATTACGTAACTGACCCAGCAAATATAGAATACAGAATTTTATATTATCCTTCCTATCATCCTTGTCCTTAAATTGGAGAGATATGGATTTGACGGATAGATTATTTCATAGATAAGGAATTGGCTGGATGGTTGTAACCAAAGAGTTACAGTAGAGGGCTCAATGTCCAAAAGGAAACCAGGAATGAATTGTACCCCAGAGCAGTCTGTATTGAGACTGATATTGCTCAATATCTTTATTAATGACATAGACAGTGGGATTGAGTGTACCCACAGCAAGTTTGTGGTGCAGTTGATACACTTGAGGGAATAGATGCCATCCAGAGGAACTCTGACAAACTTGAGGAGTGGACCCCTGTGAACCTCATGAAGTTCAACAAGGCCAAGTGCAGGGTCCTACACTCAAGTTGGGGCAATCCCCAGTATCAATACAGACTGGGGGAATGAAGGGATTGAGAGCAGCCCTGCAGAGAAAGACTTGGGGATACTGGTGGACAAAAAGTTGGACATGAACCAGCAATGTACATTTGCAGCCCAGAAAGCCAGTCGTATTCTGGGCTGTATCAAAAGATGCGTGGCCAGCAGGTTGAGGGACGTGATTTTCCACCTCTGTTCTGCTCTCATGAGGCCCCACCTGGATTACTGCATCCAGCTCTGGGACCCCCAGCACAAGAAAGACATGAACCTGTTAGAACAAGTCCAGAGGAGGGCCATGAGAAAATCTGGAACACCTCTCCTATGAAGAAAGGCTCAGAGAGCTGGGGTTGTTCAGTCTGGAAAAGAGAAGGTTCTGGCAAGACTTTATTACAGCCTTTCAATACTTAACAAGGGCTTACAAGAAAGATGGGGACAAACTTTTTACCAGGACCTATTGCAGTAGGACAAGGGTTAAAGGTTTAAACTGAGAGAGGGCAGGTTTACACTGGACAGAAGGAATGAATTTTTTACAATAAGTGTGGTGAAACACTGGAACAGGTTGGCCAGAGAAGTTATGGAAGCCGCATCACTGGAAGTGTTCAAGACCAGGATGGAAGGGGCTCTGAGCAATCCGATCTAGTAAAAGATGCCCCTGCCCATGGCCAGGGGTTGGACTAGATGATCTTTAAAAGTCCCTTCCATCACAAACCATTCTATCATTCTACAGTTCTATGATCTAGTGCATGCAATTTGCTGAATCTGTTGTTTTGCATCATATCTTGTTTGAGGAAGTTTATACTGAAACAAGATAAAATAAATTAAAAAAATAGTAGCAATAGAACCATAATTAGTGAGTGACATACCTGATTTGTGGAAATTAAGCAAACTACAAGGATCTAGGGGGAAAAAAAAAAAAAAGAGTAGAAGATTTCACATAGTCATTCTTCCCTTGCAGTTTTGTGGCCTACTTAGTAAATGTTTTGGGGAAGCCTCTTAAAAAAATAGCATGTAACTGTGGGAAAATTAGCATTACATTTGAAGAGACTTCTCAACTAAAATTGCCTCTTCTTCTATTGTGTTTACGTAGCTGAGAAAGGTCAGAAGTACTGAGGGAGACTGGTGACTGAAATTCAAGGGTATCTTGGAAAAGGGAACAGTTATTATTGCACCTGGACGAATGAACAGAAAAATTATGTAGAATTAATGAGAAGAAAGAACAGACAGAAGAAAAACATAAGCAGTAATAGTGAATAACATTTGTGTGCACTTTGTTTTCCAGCTTTTTTGTCATCTGCCAGAATTTCTAGCAAAGTGACGGAGTGATGAACCTCTCCCTTACAACAGATCAAAAAGTCTCCAGCAAACATAACTTTCCATTAAAAATACCAGATGCATAATAATGAAAACTTTTGCCTAAGAACGTAGCATTCTTTATAATTTCTGTAGATTAGCTTTCACCTCCAGAATTATATCTGAGAAAACATAATCTGATAACAACAGTGTGGAAGGACTGTGAGATGTGAATATTTCAACTTAATCAGACAGAATAAGGATTAAAATATTCTGCTTGAATGTCTGTCCAGCCAAATCACTGCCTATTCAAAACCAGCAACATTTTTAACTGAAGGAAAAATGCAAGTAAACAAATGGAAAAAAAGAAAAGGAAAAATAAGGTGACATGGAGGACATTTGGTAGGGATATATAACATTCATAGAAATTTCTGAGAGCAGACAACATGCTAGCTCACAGTATAAGGATGTCACAAGGTATCACATTTAGAAAATCAAAGTGAAAACAATCTTTTGGGCACTTTTTTATTGTGTATGAGGAGCAATAGATGAGAGAACTTGTTATAACCTACAATCCTATGTAAGTAATATTTTTAGGAGTTAAGAAAACAATGAAAAGAAGCAAAAAAAAAAAAGAAACTGAATAGTAATAACTTTCATAAATATCTAAAAGAAGTGTTCAGAGGACAAAATACCTTAATAACAAGAGCAGCCATTTGTTTGCATGTTGCTTCTAAGATTTGACATGCATTTTAACTATTGTCTGGCATAAAGAGAGAATCGTATGTAAAAGAGTTTATGTTAAATATGAAATAAACCTCCTCTTGGTACTCCAAACTGGTAGGTACTTGCAGCACTACATGGTGGAGGAGATAGGAGACATTTATCATTTACTTCTCAGTAATAAACACAGTAAGATGAAGAACCCCTCAAGAAAACTCCTATAGTTTGAATTGCTGTACTTATAGGAAAGGATGATGTGTAGCATTTCTCTTCAGACAAGTACAAGCAGTACCAGGCTGGACAGCTGTCATTTTTCAGGCTTATCTGTACCAAGTAGTATTCACATACTAGTTCAGAGACAGAGGTCACTATTGCGCATAAGAAAATACTCAGCAGTATTCATATATGGTCTTACTTGAAGCCTAAGAACCAGCTCAGAACAAATCTTGATCAAGGTCATATAGTGTCTTTAGGGAGGAGTAAAACAAGACAATCTCATTTATTTTTTTTTCAAGTGGTTCAGGGGTGTCCTGAATCATATGATTTGTTAGAACCCCTGTTATCATCTATATGATGATAGAAAACTCCTGGCTGACCTATCTTCCATGAATTTCTCTTACCCTTTTCAAAGATTCACACTGTTCATATCTACAACACCTCTGGCAAAATGTATCAGAGGCAAATTATGCAGGTGCTATGCATGAAAAATGATTCACATTTGTTTTAAGCTTCAATCATATAATACTCTCAAGTTCTTTCACTGTGTGATATAACATACGCTGATTTTTGGTTCACCTTCTGTATGAAGTTCCTGGGTTTTATAAGTATATATTGTGTACACCTTTGTCCTGGCTTGTTTTAAAACAGAACCAATTTTCTGTTCAATAATTTTACTTTTCAGCTAAGTCTCTTCTAACTAACTGAACTCTCTGAAATTAACAGTATATTGTGGAGACACAGTTCATTTTCAGAGTGATAAAACCTGATTAGTTGTCATTTCTGCCAAGGAATGGAAAGCAGACAGGCTCTCACTTATACTTATTGCTATAACAACCAAGGTCAGCTCACTTTGTTATTTGCACCGTTGGAGGGTCAGAAGTGGAAAAGCACAGAGGGGTCGCATTTGTGGGGAGGAGCGGACAGGACAGGTGACTCAAAACTGACCAACAGGGTATTCCATCCCATCTGCCTCATGCTCAGTATAAAAGCTGAGGGATCAAAGGGTCAGCTTTCTTTCTTCCACCAATGGCCAGTGTCTGAGGATGACTCTGTCTTCTCATCTGCCTTTGATCCTGATCTATGCGTTCCTGAATCCAGATCCAGAACCCAATTCCCGTTCATCACTGAATCTAGTCTGGGACTTTCCCAGTGTCTGCTGGTGACGTGATCATAATCCTGGGAGTTTGATCCAGTTTTGTATATATTTCCATTATTTTCTTTTTGGTTTATTATTAACGTTTCACTAAAGTAGTTTAGTTTCTTCGAAACTCATGTTTCTTTCCCTCTGTCCCTCCTGTCCTTGCAAAAAGAGCTGAGGCAGACCATCTGTCTTTCGTCTCAGTGGCCAGTCCAGCCCAAACCACGACAACTTCAAACATCTCTTATTTAAACTGAAGAATTTGTTTCAATTGAATAACACTCATCAAAATGTCATTTGTTGCTACACTTTTCTTAATTTTTTTTTATTATTTTATTCTTTTATTGTTGAAGTGGAAAAATCATATGTAGTCAAGACAGACGTGATGCATGTATTTGTTCACTGTCCGTTCCATAATAATTTCTAGTATTCTGTTTCTTTCTTTGGTTACCACTTCATAGTTAACAGATGTTGTAAAAGAACTCTGCAGTCAATATCTTTTCTGAGTTGCAAATATTTTTAAATGACAGGCATAAGTATACATGAAACAAGGGGACAAAAGAGTTGTCTTTTCTGAGAATTAATCTTTAGCTTTCATAATATTGGGGGTTTTTTTTAACAATCTTAGCCTGATGCAGAGCTTAAGGATAGTAGGAATACACTGTAGAAGATTTTTACAAACTTTGTTTTCCTTTTTAAATAACTGCTAAACTGAAAAAAATAAATTAAGGCTTCAAATTTTAATTTACAGTTCAACTGAGATTTTTCTTTCAGCTAAATAATGAGTGAAATAACTTCTTATCTACAAAAAGTCATATCTGTGGTCCACAGCTGTGATAATATTAGTTTCCCCAGGAACTGGTTAGATAATGTGAAAATACTTAAATATGTTGCCATGTATAATGTAATGTAAAAAGAATAAAAAATAAGTTTCTGAAATAGAAAAGAGAAGTAAGATCCAATCTAATTTAAACACCTACATGAAAACTGTAGCTGTCTTTTGAAATTATATTGCTTTTAAAAGTTTCCTTGATCTTCACTACTTAATCAATGGAGACATTTTTAAAAAATAGCATGGGGAGGATTGTATTCACCTGACGTTCTTGCCTAAATTAATCAGAGGTCTTTTTCTTTTGGAGGTTTACAGTTATCTGCACCTTTCTCTTGATTATAAAGGTGATTTAGAGTAGAACTTATTTCTTAGTTTTCCTAGCTAACAATGTAAGTCATGGATCAGCTCTTATTTTTTTGGGCCCCTTTAGCACAGTGGAAGTATATATGAGGTCCCAGAAAGTAAGCTTAATATGAGAATGCCCTTTATCCTACCTAAATATAAACTTCCATGTTAAGATGTTTATAGTTCATCCTACTTATTTTAGATACTATAATTATTTTCTTTTATACAAAAAGACAAAAATAGATAATTCCCCCCCCAAGTGTATTTATCAAATACAAAGATCCAAATAAAAAAATACAGATTAGTTTTTAGGCACTTATCATGGGATGAAAGAGGTCCTATTATAAAGCATATGTGAAAATGAGCTTCTCTTCCCAAAGCTTAACCATTTAAAGATGGCTAGTGTCAGCTAATTGCTTAGCTTTAGATTTTATTTTATTTTTCTATGTGCTAGGAAAAGAAATGGACCTCCTTACATCAATTGGTGCCACGATATAATTTAGCTTCCTATGTAAGATAGTTATGATAAGCACTTACAGAAAAATTAAAATTATGTGAATAGAATCCTGCTGATGCATACAGTAGCTGGTACAGTTGGTAGGCAAAATTTAGGCACAAACTAGGAAGACCAGAATGTTTATTTCTACTTTTAAAAAAGCTTCTCACAAAATTACATATTTAGTTATAGTGCATGCAGCAAAAATTAAAATTTAAGCACCATCTACCTAGAACTGAAGGTCTTTTTACTAGTAACACTATGTTTCTTAAAGACTAGAATTTGTTTAGGAGTTTTCATTAAGCATAAAAAAAGTTAATAACCNCAGTGTCTGAGGATGACTCTGTCTTCTCATCTGCCTTTGATCCTGATCTATGCGTTCCTGAATCCAGATCCAGAACCCAATTCCCGTTCATCACTGAATCTAGTCTGGGACTTTCCCAGTGTCTGCTGGTGACGTGATCATCATCCTGGGAGCTTGATCCAGTTTTGTATATATTTCCATTATTTTCTTTTTGGTTTATTATTAACGTTTCACTAAAGTAGTTTAGTTTCTTCGAAACTCATGTTTCTTTCCCTCTGTCCCTCCTGTCCTTGCAAAAAGAGCTGAGGCAGACCATCTGTCTTTCGTCTCAGTGGCCAGTCCAGCCCAAACCACGACAACTTCAAACATCTCTTATTTAAACTGAAGAATTTGTTTCAATTGAATAACACTCATCAAAATGTCATTTGTTGCTACACTTTTCTTAATTTTTTTTTATTATTTTATTCTTTTATTGTTGAAGTGGAAAAATCATATGTAGTCAAGACAGACGTGATGCATGTATTTGTTCACTGTCCGTTCCATAATAATTTCTAGTATTCTGTTTCTTTCTTTGGTTACCACTTCATAGTTAACAGATGTTGTAAAAGAACTCTGCAGTCAATATCTTTTCTGAGTTGCAAATATTTTTAAATGACAGGCATAAGTATACATGAAACAAGGGGACAAAAGAGTTGTCTTTTCTGAGAATTAATCTTTAGCTTTCATAATATTGGGGGTTTTTTTTAACAATCTTAGCCTGATGCAGAGCTTAAGGATAGTAGGAATACACTGTAGAAGATTTTTACAAACTTTGTTTTCCTTTTTAAATAACTGCTAAACTGAAAAAAATAAATTAAGGCTTCAAATTTTAATTTACAGTTCAACTGAGATTTTTCTTTCAGCTAAATAATGAGTGAAATAACTTCTTATCTACAAAAAGTCATATCTGTGGTCCACAGCTGTGATAATATTAGTTTCCCCAGGAACTGGTTAGATAATGTGAAAACACTTAAATATGTTGCCATGTATAATGTAATGTAAAAAGAATAAAAAATAAGTTTCTGAAATAGAAAAGAGAAGTAAGATCCAATCTAATTTAAACACCTACATGAAAACTGTAGCTGTCTTTTGAAATTATATTGCTTTTAAAAGTTTCCTTGATCTTCACTACTTAATCAATAGAGACATTTTAAAAAATAACATGGGGAGGATTGTATTCACCTGACATTCTTGCCTAAATTAATCAGAGGTCTTTTTCTTTTGGAGGTTTACAGTTATCTGCACCTTTCTCTTGATTATAAAGGTGATTCAGAGTAGAACTTATTTCTTAGTTTTCCTAGCTAACAATGTAAGTCATGGATCAGCTCTTATTTTTTTGGGCCCCTTTAGCACAGTGGAAGTAGATATGAGGTCCCAGAAAGTAAGCTTAATATGAGAATGCCCTTTATCCTACCTAAATATAAACTTCCATGTTAAGATGTTTATAGTTCATCCTACTTATTTTAGATACTATCATTATTTTCTTTTATACAAAAAGACAAAAATAGATAATTCCCCCCCCAAGTGTATTTATCAAATACAAAGATCCAAATAAAAAAATACAGATTAGTTTTTAGGCACTTATCATGGGATGAAAGAGGTCCTATTATAAAGCATATGTGAAAATGAGCTTCTCTTCCCAAAGCTTAACTGTTTAAAGATGGCTAGTGTCAGCTAATTGTTTAGCTTTAGATTTTATTTTATTTTTCTATGTGCTAGGAAAAGAAATGGACCTCCTTACATCAATTGGTGCCACGATATAATTTAGCTTCCTATGTAAGATAGTTATGATAAGCACTTACAGAAAAATTAAAATTATGTGAATAGAATCCTGCTGATGCATACAGTAGCTGGTACAGTTGGTAGGCAAAATTTAGGCACAAACTAGGAAGACCAGAATGTTTATTTCTACTTTTAAAAAAGCTTCTCACAAAATTACATATTTAGTTATAGTGCATGCAGCAAAAATTAAAATTTAAGCACCATCTACCTAGAACTGAAGGTCTTTTTACTAGTAACACTATGTTTCTTAAAGACTAGAATTTGTTTAGGAGTTTTCATTAAGCATAAAAAAAGTTAATAACCATAACATTTGCTTTGTGTACCTGTTTCTCAGGACAATTAACAAGCTGTAGGTCCATAATTCTGATTCATTAAAGATTATCTTGCTCAAACACCACATAGCTTTCACATATGAAGTACGATTTCTTTCAGTTTCATGTTGCCAGACTTGACAAGTGTATTTCTTTGAGCAGTTATACAAAAGAATGATTATTGCCACAGTGCTTTTATTTCACAGCTCCGCCGCTTTCCTATGTGATTTGTACTTCACAACTTAGCATATGTGCTACTGACCTTTTCAGAAAACAGTGGAAAATTTATTGCAAGGTTTATTACATTCACAAATATATTTTGACTATGTCCTGGGTTATAGTTCTTGCACGAAACAAATATCTAAATGAATTGCAATATCGCTTTACTTGTTTCTCTCTAATGTTATAAATAAATATGCATAAATAAATATTGCATTCCTTCCAAAAAACCCTTATTACTTTGCACTGAGTCTTGATATTTTGGGATTTGCTTGTTTCATAGAAATAAGCATGTTATGTCACTGGTATAAACACTGATTTCTGCTCCCCTATCCTTGAATAGTATATCACCCTTTGCTGTATTTTAAAGTATTTACAGTAAATGCATCACTCTATTTAACAGAAGTTTACTGGGAAATTTACATATAAAAAGAAAGACAGACTTCCTGTTACGAATATTTGGAAAAAAATTGAAAATGTGTTATTTTGAATGTTTAGAGACACTGTTATGAAGTAATTCCAAATTTGCTACAATATCAATCATCTTTCCCTTCCAGCTGAGTTTTTAGATGAGAACTGGGTATCTGTAGTTTTTCTAGGAACAGCCCAGTTTATAGTAGAAGACCCTCATGGAAATACAGAGTATAAATGATAGGGGGATGGATTCTATAAATCCTACCGAGATTTTGGGAAAACACAAAGGATCTGACTAGCAGTGAACCATTTTGGGGAGAGGGGGAGGAGAGAAGATAATAAAACCAAAATATAATAATAATAATAAAAAAAAAAAAGCTGAGGAACAAGTGCCTGAAGTCTACAAAGTCCTGAATGCAAAAGAAAAGTTGATTTTAGCTAAATCTTTCATGGATCAGTTTGAATACAATACCAGCTAAGAGGGCCAAATTTTTTTTTTTTTTTTAAGAAAAAGTCTAAAGAAAATTAGAATCACAGATTCGACTGGTCTTCTGGTAATGGTACCATGCAGGGAAAAAGGTTTGGAGAAAAGCCTGCACTGCAAAATTAAGAAAAACCTTGAGGAGCCTAAAGCCCCTCTGAAAGCTGAGTGGATCTTCCTGCTGATGTTGTCCCTTGCACTGAACATCCTTCAGTGCAACCTGCATCATAAAAAACACCCTTCATGCAAGCTTAGGCTTTGTTTCTTTTTGACAAAACTCTGAGAAAGTGAAATTCTGTCTTTGTTTTATTTGACCCTTCATCATCAACAGCTAAAATGGATCTACACATTGTCCTTAATGTGGCTTTAAATGAGCACAGTGAAAGAAAATAAAAATTATTTTTATTCACTTATCTTATATCTAGATGATATGAGATATAACAGAGTATAATAACAATGCCTAAACCAAAACATTAAGCATGTGCATCATTGGTGTAATATAAACCTTCTTCAAATGTTTTTTAAGTCCATGGAAATCTTATCATTGACCTTAACAGTTTTGTAAACTGTCCCCAGATTATTATTTTCTTATTGCTATTTAATGGTATATTCAAATGACATATGAAAGCTGTCAATGGTTTATCCACACATATTAGAATGGTCTCATACAGGAAATTAAATTGAATTAATTAAAGCTGTGTTATTATTGTCAAGGATTTGTGTTCTCTGCAACAGCCACAATAATCTGATGGAACTTGTCATAAATAGGCAGCTGATACTGGGGTTCTTGCTGGCAATTGTCAGCAAACTAAAAATAAAACCTGCAAATATTACTGTCAGTTAGATCCATTACATCTTGCGAATGTTAGTGTAAATGGCATGATATCTGAAGATTTATTTGCCATATTTTCAGCAGTGGGTGTAATAAGAGAGAGTATGTCAGTTCACTGGTTAGGAATGCTTACTCACTCTGAAAAGGCATTATGACAAAACAAACCCAGAAAACATGGATTCTCAGCAATATTGTTATTTATTCTTTTCAAATAATAAATAGTTAAACACCTAGATGTTTTCAAAACAAGGCAAATTTCTGCAAGTCTACTTTGTTGGTTAAACAGTAACTTCACGGCCGGTTGGCTCTGTTTGCAGAAGAAAAGGGAAGAAACATCCACCTTGCAATCAGAAAGGAGGAGTTAGTGTATTTTTCTTTAAGAGGACTTCTGCAAACAATGTGTTCCCAAGGATGTCTGTTCACTGCTAGCCCTCTGTCTGTGCTTTCCACTGTTGCTGTGGGCATGGGAGGGCATTCACAGGGTGCACACCTCCTCTGCAGGCCATACTCCCCCTTCAGGCTCAGAGGAACAGGGCAGTTACTGCTCTAATCATAGAATCCTAGAATGGTTTAAGTTGGAAGGGACCTCGAAGACCATCGAGTTCCAACCCCCCTGCCATTGGCAGGGACACCTCCCACTAGAACACATTGCTCAAAGCCCCATCCAGCCTGGCCTCTAGGGATGGGGCCTCAACAACTCCTCTGGGCAACCTGTTCCAGTGTCTTACCACCCTTGTCACTGGTCTCCACTTGGACATTAAGCCTTTGACCACAACTCTTTGAGTGCGAGAAACATTTGTTACTGTGGCACTTTATTTGAATACTCAAACTTCTGCAGGACAATCTCAAACTTAGCTGAGACAAACTCTCAAACTCTCTAGCTGAGACAGGTTTTTGAGGGTCTTTTTGATTCCTTGGCCAAGTCACAGGTGAGCAGATACCCTGCAGAAAGGAAAAGGGTTCCTCTGGGGGAGCTTTTGTGTGACTGAATGTAGCAGGTCAATTGGAAATGGCAGTATTTCGTTATGAAATCTTTTATTTTATTGATATAATGGAATAGACAATATCCAGCTCTTTTTTTCACAGATGTAATATACCCCAAAATTGTCAATACTCTCCTCTTACAGAGCACTGAAAACATACGTGATTGAATTTATTTATTGGTGTTCATACTTTGAAGACTGTATTTTGCATAACTTATCCTTTACAGAAAAAAAAAGAAAAATCAAAATTATCATGTAAACAAGCCCACATTCTTAGCTCCTTCTTCAGTGAATAAAACTTTTTATTTTCCATGAAGAGAGTATTTTACCTTTACTGTTTGAATCATACATTGCAAAACACAAAAGAAATCAAAGGAAAATCAAGAGATATTTGATTGTTCTCCAGACAAATGTGCTAATAAAGAAAAATTCAAAGTATATAACAAGCTTTAATTAATATTTGCATTTATATCACTCTCCTATTTGCATGTTATTTCTATACCAGAAGATTTTTTTACACCATTTCCTTTTTTGTTGTTTTTTTTTTTTTTTTTTTTTTTTTTTCTTTTTTCCTCCTCTATGATTCAGCATTGTCCTTTTTCTTCTATTTTTTTTTAATAAGCTGTATAGTTTATCTTCAGTGATCCAAAATATTTTATACACTGAATATTCAAATGGGAGGAAAGAAAGGACAGAAGGAATATGCCTGTTTCTTTACATCACTATTTGTTATGCTCTAGGGAAATGGTCTAAGTCTACTATATTCTTATAAAAGTTTCTTGACTTCATAGAGGTAACAACACTCAGTATTACAAAAAAATACTGCTTACAAGTCACTTCATTCCTATGAGTAATGAATTAGAAATTAATTGGAATCTTCGTTTATCCTAAAGTAACGCTATGTTCTTATATAATTTGACTCTCAAAAGTTTGAAAAAGGAAAGATATCCAAATAAAAATCTAAAGAAAAACAGATTTCCTAAACCAAGAAAAAATAAAAATAGTAGAAAGCTTCTCCATCTAGTCGAGATTTCAAAAATGAGATACCACAAATCTGTAGGGTTTTATTGTCCCTTGCCCATTTTTTTATAAACGCATTCTGTGTGCCAGTGCAATACAGAATTGTACATAAGTACTAACGTTATTTTGATCAAGTAATAATATGATACAAATTATTCTTGGGATATAGTGTTTATCAACAAGAAAATAATTAGAAATTATCATTAATGGCTTTTTAATGTATGCACAAACTTTGCTCCTTGCAATACTCTCTTTTATCCATATCAAGTCCTCCTGTCTCTGCTATCCTTGAGTTTGTTCTCCAGGAGTTTGAAAGCTGCTAAGGATTACAAAGATTTATATTACCTGTAACACATCTTAGTCTCAGCCTATCTTTCCTCACAAACACGTGTTTAAATTCATGCCTTTCAAGCTTTCCGAAAAGAGGGCTGTACAGAGTTAACTTACTAACAGAGCAGTAAAACTCTCAGTTTCAGGCATAAGCCATTTTGCCTATAGAGCCTACTGGCACTTCAAATAAATTTCAGACAAACACCATTTGGGGAGTAGAAATGAGACACAACAGGATGGAGAGAATTGATTTCACAGTTTCCACCTCAGGTTTTGTTGTTGTTGCTCTTGTTTTTAAATGTTCATATTTACTTTTCTGAATGCTTATTTTGACCAGGGTTTGAATATCTATATTTGATGATGTTGAACAAAGCATGGTAAAATAAAAGAAGCACAGGTGTGTCATAGAGGTTCCTTAAGGACTGAGAAGACTATTAAAACAATGCTATACTCCAAATTCCCATAATTAACAGATTAATACAGTTCAGACTTTCAGTCCCAGCTCCACAGTTACCTTCACCTCAGCATTTAAAAAATGTCATGTGCTTTCTAGAGTCAGAATACCATATAGCCTGAGACCCATGTCCTGTACAGATATGACACATATTCATCATGGTTCAGTTGAGGTGCCACTGATTTACCTGAATCTTCCAATTCTCGTATTTATGGCTGTTATCACTGAGCGCTGATTTATCAGTAGTCATATAATAGATGTGCGAAACCTGCTAAATTCCTTGACTTTCCTAGGAAATAGTTTTGTCACTGTGTAGAATGAAAGGTAACTCTTTTCTTACATATGTCTTTGGAGCCTTCTAATCAAAGTTTTTCTTCCCAACTCTCACTCTCTCTACAGGAACAGAGTAATTCTGATGAAAATCTGTATTTCTGCTCTGTGTAACTACATTCCTTAGAAGGTTAGAAATAAAATAGAAGCTTCAAATGAATGCATGAGCAGGCAAAGTTTAGTGAAAAAGTCATCTCTAACACCTTTTCTTTGTTTTGTTCAGGAACAAGATGAATGGCAGATGTCAGAAAACTAGCCTTGGAGAAGATAATTAAGAATGGATATTTTTTTCTCACATTCCATCTAGTTTATATATTCTGTTTTAGTGAACAGACTCACATATTCTGTAATTCATCTCAACATTTTCATTGGCTTAACATTGCATTTTCATCACCTCTTCACTAATAGCATTAGAAAGGTTACAATGTTGCCAGAACTCAACTTTGTGAATATCTGATAGTGTTCTGAACTAACACATTCTGACTTCATAAATGTTGTAACAGAATGCTTCATGATTAAATATCCACTTTATACAAGTTTTAATCTAACAGGTTAATGCATTACAAAGTTTATTGCTTTACTATACCATTAGCAAAAAACCAAAAACAAAACAACAAAAAAAACAACTGCAAAAAAACTCCCAACATCATGTGTACTATCCTACATTATTTTTTTCGCTTTTGCAAATAACTATACTCTTAATTAGCTAGGCTTCTCGGGAGCTTAACTGCTTTACGCTTACATAAGTACCAGACCTTAATATAGACAAGAATTTTCATCTGATGATCATTAGGTTTATAGTGGACTGCTGTAGCACAGTGCACAAAATGATCTCTCCCCTCCCAGATGTCAATCTGAAGCTTGCTAATTT
Source organism: Anarhynchus alexandrinus (assembly GCA_008711295.1). Taxonomy (NCBI): domain Eukaryota; kingdom Metazoa; phylum Chordata; class Aves; order Charadriiformes; family Charadriidae; genus Anarhynchus; species Anarhynchus alexandrinus. The sequence continues at coordinate 908,659 of VUYV01000135.1, forward strand.
TTCTCTTTTGTTATCTAGATCACTGAAGAGTCCCCAGGACTCCATATGTTACTTTTAACTGCCAACATAATGTCAAAGATCACAACAAATGACCTAAACAAACTCTACAAAGTGCTTCACTGAGCATCTCAAAGTCAGCTAATGACAAAAATAATTCTGTATGCATTGCCTTTGGAGCTTGGAGCTGTTACTTGAATATCTAGCTGTATAACTGCAGCTGGATTCTCTTACTCCATCTCAAAATTTAAAGATGTTTTCAAATACCAAACATGAGATAATATTCACTCTAAATAACTAGCCTCCACGAGCAGTAAAATAAATGAAGCGGCCTCTCCCAGAACACTTTCTCTGGTAGTTGGATTCACTGCTGTCCAGTGAGGTATAAAACTACCATGGGTTTTTTTGGTATTTTTGGTGTCAAATACGTGAAGCCCATTATGTAGTCTTTGCTCAGTTGGAATATCTTTACTCTAGCAGGCCAACAATTTTCATGAAAGAATAAACACTTTGATCTTAACATCTCTGCTTCTCTGCCAAATTATGTAAAACTGATTGAGAGGAATTTCCATTTCTCTAGGCAGTGTAGTTAAAATCTGTGGTGAATACAAGATTTCTTAAAAAAAAGAAAAAAAGTAAAGCATGACATACACATGGCACTAAGATATACTGCATTCTACCCATACCTACAGGTGCTGTTGGTAATGAAGAAGTTAACATACAATATCTTTTTATCAGTGCAGAGTGAAAGCAATAATAGACAGTCTTAACAGTGAAGGTCCGTAATCCATATCATTTTTTGATTGAGGCTGTAGAGAGATATTGAAGGAATATGAAATGATTCTATCTCAATATTAGCATTGCTTATTCAGATCTGGTACAAAATAGCAGTTGGCTCCAGCTCTCGTAATTGAAATACCCACAGACAGGAGGATAAACTAATCTTTTTCTTTCTTTTTCTTTTTTCTTTAACCCTGGTGAATGTCAAGGGAATTCTGCTCCACTGAAAGTTTTTTAAAACTTTAAATGGTTTTCTTTTTAAGATTTTTGTATTTTATTTTATGTCTTCTCATTGCTCAAATGAACAAACACCCAAAACACCCTGATAAAAGATTCTGATCATACAGAATAGTTATAAGTGCATGGCAGACCACAGAATTAATAAAAAATATTTTCCTGAAATTTTCCTAGAAACAGTATCAACTTCCTATCTATAACCATTTCATGTTCAGTTACAAATAGCTATGTTATTCCACTCCTAGTTTTACATTTTTCTTTGAGTTTTGGTTTTGTTTTTTCTTTTGTTGTTTTGGTGGATAAAATTTTTAATGACTCCTGTGTATGCTCAGACACTGTATTAATAATACACTAAGAGTTTACAATTAAGCATTTTTAAAAACAATAAATTATTTCAGTTCCCTTATGTATAAATAGATGATGGAGGTTTTTATTATTATTAATTTTGGGGGGAAGGGAAAAAGAGATGAGGTGGCAAAAGATGAGGGGGTTTATGTTCTCTGTCTTGTTTAAAAAATAAAATAGAGGTTTAATTCAAATAAAATACTGTCAAATGAACAAAATAATGAAATTATACATATTGAACAGTAAAACATCAGATACATTGATCTGTGAGCTGTCAGTTGCAGTCATCTGGGAGATTTTTTCTAAACACACAAAGAAAATCTGCTGTCATGTTTAAGATTTCATGAGCTAATAACAGAGAGCTTATATTTTTTGAGACATATTACATAAACATAATACGTTGTTTATATCAGTCCTTACTTGTCAGTGTCTAATGGAAAACAAAGTAGTTGCTAGAAGTTTGTTTGGTACCTCTCGAGCCTTATAAGATTTAATGGATTCTGGGAGAGCAAAAAAAATGCAAACTCTTTTCTCTGGAATGACACAGAGAACAAGCTGAACCTCAGCACGTGGAGAGCATCACTTCAGAAAGCATGGCTGAAAGGACACATCTGAGGACAGGAAAAAAGATGGGCCTGAAGGAGTAAACAGGAAATTACAGGTAAGACTCAGTCTTAATGAAGAGCAACTAATTTCAAAAACGTAAGTTATGTAATTCTATCTCATATAATGCTGACTGTATGTATGTGTATGTATACATATATATATACACTATGTATATTCATCCTGAGACAAAGAGATATTTTGAAAATTAAGAAAATAAAAATAGTGAGAAACTCACAACATTTTCAAGTTGCTATGGCTGATTTCCCAGTATGGTCTCTTTACCTGTTCTACATGCAGTTAACAACCTTTTTTTCTTTTTTCTTTACTTGGATAAGAAAATTAAAGTTAGCTCCCCCTCACCCACACCCACACCCACCCACCCCCCACTATACTATTACCAAGGAAGAACTGTGTTTTAAATACTTAGTCCTGCAGCAAAAATTCTAGCAGAAAACATGTAAGAAATCATCCTTCATTTCATATTATCTGTATAGTGCAGAATCTTGTTTTAGTTCTAGTGTTTAACTCAGACATCAACAATTCTATGTTTCTTTGTTTAGGCTGATCATACCATCTGAAAATTTTTAGTTCTTGTGCCTTATCATCTTCTACTTTTACAGTTATTTAACAATTAATAGGGCTGATGGAACAATCATTTTTCCATTAGGAAATGGAGGAATCATCAAATTGGTTCAAAGTAAAACCTGTTCACACTTGTACCTGATGTTACATGTTACATGTAACCAGATGTAACTGAATTTTTGAGAGGGAGAAAGATAGAAACTTGCCATAACAAATTGTGGAATAATTTTGTTGCCACATAAGTATTTTGTTTCCTTACCTTTAATGTTTCAGGTTGGTTTATGCTTTGTGCATGATTGATTGAACGTAATATTTTCATTCATTTCTTCTGTTTGTGCAAATTTACCATTTTACTTTTCAAAAAATATTATTATTTAGATGGATTGTCATTTTTGAGGTAAAAAGGAGTGAACAAATTCCCCTTTAATTTTACCCTCCTGAACACTGCTTTATTCCCATCTATAGTAATTTTCCCATCTTCTCAAAGAATAACAAAAAATAAAGAAAGGTAAAGGAACAATTACTTCTCATACTTCAAGATATAAGCCACATATGCTTCTAAAGCACAATATCTGTCAGGAAAAAAATATCACAGCTGACATGTTATTAGTCTGAATAGGTACAGTTTCTTGTTTCCTGATGAAATCAAAAAGTATTTTCTCATATGAGAACTGTTAATCATTAAATAATTTACATAATCATGACAAACTGGTACAAAATGGTTATGGCACTGTGCATTAATTTTTGACGGTTCTGCGGTCCTCTGTTTTTCAAAGGAGTGGAGGAAGAGAAACTGCATTAAAAAAAAAGAAAAATAGTAGGACACAATTGCCCAGGAATGATAGAAAACCGTCAAGATGCTTTTACATCACCAATATTTCCCTCCAGTCCCTGCAGGAGCAAAACATGAAAAAGTTAAAATGTGTTTCCAGTTTATGCTGACAATCAACTGCATTAGGAGCCTTGTGTTATTTTAACACAATGTAGGAAGATTGCCTTGCACAGAGAAGCAGCATGATCTAGCCATTGCTAATTGAGCTCTAAACTACCTTAGTGTGTGTAACCAAACATATTTTCTATGCTGCTTACCTCCATTGCACATATTTGACCAAGTTTGGGATTATTTTCTTACTATTCTCTAAATTCATTTGACAAAACAGAAGGTCATAAAATTTGCAACGGAGGTACTGTTTTTACTTCTTCAACTGACATTAAAAAATATATGGTAGAGATGCCAAAAAAAAAAAAAATGTCTTATGACATAACTTGAAATACATCATTCAACCTTAATTTTTGTTTCATATATGGAAATAAAGTCATATTGTAAAAAAAAAAAAAAAAAAGAAGATTAACGAAGCCACAGACACACACAGAAAGGACATAGACACGCAGACACAACCCGTTGCATAGACTGCCACAGACAAGGAGCTACCTTCAGCAGCACCCATGTACAGGACTCACATCAGGCACAAGCCCAGACAGCCATGTCCCCTTCTCCTCTGGGCTGGCAGAGGCAGGAGGTCACTAGTGCAGCACACACACAACACTCTCCGGGTTCACAAGTACACGTGCCTTTGTGGATGCCCCAAGCACCAGCAGGGCTCCTCTGCTGCCCGGCACTCCTGCCCAGATCCTGGCCCCTCTTACTTTCACTGAGGCCTCTCCAACTCACTGTTTTGTTCAGCCTGAAGTTTGCCAATGAATACACAGGCACACCCCATGCACATCTGGTTTGCGGAGATACAGACACTCAAACCCTCCCAACAGCTGGCACCAGGCACATGGGCTGTGACCTGCTGTGCTGATCCAACCACTGATGTTGAGCCTCTCACTTGCCTCATGCATCCCTGTCCCCTCAGTAGCTGGTTTTGGGACACACACCGTTCCTGCACCAGCGGCTGGAAGTTAAAGACCTACACTGGCTCCAGTAGCTGATGCTGAGACCCATCGGCTCCAATAGCTAACACCACAGGCTGTGGGTGCCCACAACCTGGTCTGATGCTGGTAGCTGTCACCAGACAGCACTCACACATATATAGGTCTCACCTGCAGCTGTCACTGAGTCCTTGCAGTATACACACACACACATGCAGGGAGGTAGTTAAGCAAAGTTTTAATAAGATAAAAGAAGACAGAACAGACTGCACAGTGATCAGACAAGCATACCAACTGGCCCTATTTTACATACAGCTGTCCACTTTTTCACCCCTTTCTCTCTATCCCCACTCTTTGTTTTTCCCTGCTCTCTCCTTCCCCTGCATATTCCTTCATCAGTTTACACATTCCGATCAAATCAACATCCTGGACCCCCAGGCTGGCATCCTTATGGGCTGCAAAATCTATGCTGGCCCTCTATGAAGTGATTCCTGTAGTTTGTTGATAGCCTATGGATTCCTGTAACTGACAGGGTTTCATTGTCTCTGTTGTTGTTTGTCAGGTCTGTGTCTTTGTATGTTTTGTTTATTGCCTCCCACTTTTCCACATCATTCCATTTTTACATGGTACTCAATCAGATGATCTTACTAACTGCATGCTCACTCTCCACACCTCATCAACTGATGTATCTGACCAGAGTTTTTTTCTTGACATTGCGTCCATTACCGTTTTTTTGCCTCTGTTTTGCTTCCCGCTTTTCCTTGTTATCCCATTTTGACAAGGTCCTTGATCAGATAACCTTAAGGGAACAGATGTTCTTCCCTTACTCATGCTCCTAGAAAAAAACACTTTTAAATTTATATTTTATATTACTTTACATATATGCCCTGTCTCACTTTTTATGTAATATGGCTTCACTGAGACTGATGGATTTGTCTGGTAAAGACATTATTTCACTGGCTGCTTCGAAAATATATGTACTGTATAACCACAAGCAAAACTTTTTGTTAGTCATCATCAACCTGATGCCACTGGTACAGCTTCCAGTGGACTTTGTGTGCTGGGAAAACTGTGTATATTTTTTTTTTTTTTGCATATCATGATATTTCATGTGCAGATGTAAATGTAATTTTCCTAATATTTCCAAGGCTTCCTCATTATTTTTCTTATAGTCATTTCAGATGACAAGAATAATTAATAAATGCTACTGAACCTGCCATGCAAGCCTACAAGGTAAATGATCAAGCACATCCAAAACCCCAAGACAATGTTCACTGGATTTTGTTTCAGGCTGCAAGTCTGAGCAGCTCAGGAATTAGAATTGAGTGCTCCTCTGTCCAGGTATCAGAGTCCTCAACTAACATTTATGCAATCCCAATGTATTTATGAAGAGGAGGACCATGACCCTAAGCATTATCTGTTTTATTTTAAACACAAATACACATCAATACTATGAATTATTCAGGATATACTGAATTTAAAATGTGTGACTTAGGTCAGATTCCAAGATCATTATGTTTAAAATTCAGACAGAAGCAGTGCTTGAGGGGATTGTAAGAGCAAGGGATAACCTCTGGATTAATGAATGTATTACTAAGGATTTTATCATCATCCTTTTTTGTACATTCTGATCACAGGAATATGATAAGTACTGAAGTTAAACAGGCTTAAATCCAAGCCTTCTCATACTTTAAGAAAAATTCAGACGTTACATCTTCTGTGGTCCATCTGAATGCTATTCAGAAAGATGATCAGTCCTCCTGTCTTCCTTTGAATTTAACATAATTAACAGTGACATGTAGATCAATATGGTTTAAGCTCACTCATTCCCCCACAGCTTTTAGTTAGAGGGACATTTAGAGATTTATAATTAGGAAGAAAAATGGTTCAAGAACTGTATTTCTTAAAATTATAAACAGCCACCATCAATCCCAATAGTCTTAATATATTTTTAATACCCTAGTAAATCTGGCAAGTAGTTAAATTTATTTATAGCAACTTAGTCCATACTTGATATTTTTTCTCTTTTTTTTAAAATATCTTCCTTAAAAAAGTGTTAATTGTCCTACATTTTCAAAACATAATAGGAGGGGATACTGGGATGATAAGCTTATTAAAATATTATTGAATAGTATCTTTCCTTTACACCAACATTAAAAATCTTAACTGTCATTCAAACATAAGCTTTATTTCCATCACAAACTTGGAAAGCAAATAAAACAGAAATTATGTTGTGCATTCAGTGCTGATATATATTTAGATAGCTGTCTAATAAAGCATGGTCTCCTCTGGAACAGTGTTTTCTAAATTCTGGCAGACTTTTTTGACATGATTGCTGCGTCTCTGTTACTGTGGAAATAATTTTTAGATCCCAATGGATTTTCCAGTCACAGCCTGAACAAAATCTGACGGGTAGTTACACTTCTTAAGAAACTTAAACTCTGAGCCTAGTCTCCCTAGCAAAGGAGGAAGAAGACTATGTCTAAACTAACGCACCAAGAGCTGCTTCTGCATCATACTGTGAACCACAAAGGATGCAAAACAGTAATTTCTTTCCTTCATATAAAGAGAGGACATGAAAACATGATTCATTTCTATCCCCATAGGCTTTGAGGAGAAAAGGAAAACAAGCCTAAATCCCCACTGTGAAGAATCAGGGACCCAGAACTTGAGTTGTGCCTCAGTAAGCATACTTGATATGGTCAAGATCATAATGAGAAACTTCAGAAGGGAACTTCACAGAACAAGATCCTTTGAAGCAACTCGGGGTGGGGTGGTGAGTAATCCAGATTACATGTTATCAATAAGATGAATATCTATTAAGCATGGATTTCAAAGCACTCACTCAGGATGGGGAAATATTCTATGAGGACCAAAAGGCCAGAATCTTACTTCCTATTAATCCAGAGTAAGAATATTGTCAGAAAAGGTGTTTCTCCTTCAGAGGTAGATCATAATGTCTAATTTTCCATGGAAAAGATTATTGTTTCATGCCAGGAAAAGATGCAGTCTGTGTATCTTAATATTTTGTCGTGAAGCAGAATTCTTGCTTTCAGGTCATCCAGTCATTTCCCCTTGAATTGTATTTCAATACCCAACAAAACTTTATCACTTTCAGTGTTCCTGTTTGACAATGAGAATCTCACTTTGAGTATTCTCTTAGATTCCTGAATAAGAAATATTTCTGCTTTTTCTCATAGTCCTAATAGATATATACTGTAACACTTTCAAGGTATTTCACCTTCTTTGTTACGGAAATCTGTCATTAAATGCTTTATTACATTCTCCTCTTTTTTATCTGATTCTTTTTCTAAAGGATATAGATAGGGATGTATTTAAAATTATATTCTATTACTACGGAAAAAAAATTTTTTTGTTACACTTTTACTTAAGCTAACAAGGAGGCAAAATGATTCTTTGATACACTGCAAAAATGAGTAAAATGGGAATATATATGAATAAGATATATTGTGCAGATTTTTATGGCTGCTGTACTTACTTAAAATTACTCTTATGTCTGAGAATATGATCTGTATGATGCTGATGAATAATGTGCTCATTGGTACTTAAAATAAACCTCAAATTAACAAGACAAGTTGAATCCCTTCCTACATTTTTGGAAACTCATCCAAAGCTTACTGGATCATTCCCTACTCACCAGCAAAACACTGTTCATTAAGGGCAGTTCAATTTATTTGTATGAGAATTTGTTAATGGGACCTGTTTTTTATAGATCCTGCATACATCTAGATCTGGCAAAAAACATTTGAAACTGTAAGAGTTCAAACACTGAGTTTAAAAACAAATTCGTCTTTTTTTTTTTTTTACTTCAGTCAGACACTGACATATCACAACAGAAATCGGAAATGAGAAAATTTAGTTTTCTTTGAGCTTCTGGAATTTCACATGATGCTTTGTGGTTGTTGTTGCTTGTCTTGT